>OY856411.1:50625000-50832500 GCA_963693085.1 Alisma plantago-aquatica
AATCCCTTCCTATTTCTAGTTTGGGAGTCAGCCACATTAATCGATAAGCGAGCAGGAAATTAATATATGAGCAAACATCGACGATTAACAAGAAGATACAAAATCCAACTAAGGTTGTGAACCCCCTGTAAAGGCATTAGGCACACAGAAGCGTCACCGAAGGCTAGATGGCTCGTCCCCTCACGGATCATACACTTACGACCTCAAGGAATCCTTTTAGAAGTTCTCTTCAAGGAGTCAACTTGCTAAACGACATTCTATCCTACATATAGATGTTCTCGCAATATAGTAGAACAGAGATGAAAGCAAGAAATTAATCAAACTACAAGCATAACGGTTAACCACGAGATGAAGAGTTATATACATTGCCATGGAAAGTTTAACAAAAGAACATGGTTTGCATGGGCAGCGGGGCTAGTCCCCGCACCCCAGCGAAAAGGTACTACTCACTCATGATGCGAGAAACAAGAAGAATGAGAAAGAGAGATAAATCCGCCATGAACTCGGTGCAGAAGGTAGTCGCAGCTCGGTGAAGAAGATACGGCCTCCTACGTCGTGTCAGAGCAGATCTGGACGTGAACGGGAGTTGCCAAGACAGACCGGACAGTCTCCCTCGCTCCGTCTTCCTTCTCTCCTCAGCCTCCTTGGTTGTAGCACGGGTAGTATGTGGAATGAAACTGGCATAAATTGGACTGGATTTGGATCAGAACTGTGTTCGGGCAGCCTGGCGGTGTCCGGATCTGATCCCCAAATGAGGACCCTTGGGGTCCTATTTATAGGCACTGGACTTCCCCTCACATTTTTGGTGTGATTCCAGTCCAAAAATATCTTATCCAAACGGTTTACTATTTTAAGTGCCCAAACGGTTTTGGTTATTTCCAGTGGAAAACGGTTTGCATGTGAGTGATTCATTCAGTCTTTGATTTGGCAGCAGCAAACGGTCTTCGGCATGAGGCCATTCATTCTTGAATGGAGTGCATGCACGTGATTTCAGTAAACGGTTTCCTGCATGTGCTTTTATCAAACGATCCCGCAGCCTTATCCCTCCATACGCTCTTCATATATTTAAACCAAATGGTCTTCACATGCTGCTCACTCGATCCTTCATTCGGTTTCATGTATTGCTGCTGTGATCATTCGGTTTGTACTCAGGAAAACAATCAGTCTTGAGCTGCTGCTCCATGCAGTTTGCGTGATTTGGCCTTCACGTTAGAGTGTACAGCAAACGGTCTTTGCATGATACTCTCATCCAATCGGTCTTCGTATTTCAGCAAGTAATCTCATCGCACGATCCTCCATTTGCTAGAGTAGCAAACGGTTTGCATGTGTATACTTTATTAACCGGTTTGATTGCATGGTACACTCATGCATGTGAGATCAGCTCATTCAGTTTTATTCGGCATTCGGTCTTCCTGCTTCATGTGTAGCAAACGGTCTCCACATAATATCCTTCATTCGGTCTTTGAGTGTAAATAACCAAACGGTCTTGACAGTATTGAGAAGCAAACGGTTTTGGTAGCTTTACGCCATTCGGTCTTGGAGAACCCAGCACCGACAAACGGTCTCAGATGTTATCTTTTCCAAACGGTTTTGCTACATACATACAGCTGCTCGTTCTTCACGTGAACAACTAATCCAAACAGTTTCCTAGCTGCGGCCAAACGGTCTTCATGCTTTAGAGAAGCAAATCGGTCTACGTGCATGTGACCATTCTGTCTCATATTGTGCTTCATGTCCATGCGGTCTTGTGCAAAAGACCAAACGGTCTTGGTGCATGGTTTCCATGCGGTCTCGCAGTCCGGCTGCAAATGGTTCCGAAGTCTGGCTCCAACCGGTCTCATAGCTAAACGGTCTTCGACCTTGTCACCCAAACGATCTTGAGACCGCATGGGCTCATGCGGTCTTGGGACCTAATGGGCTCAAACGGTCTTGAGACTGCATGCGCTCAAATGGTCTTGAGACCAAATGCGCTCAAACGGTCTTGAGACCGAATGCGCTCAAACGGTCTTGAGACCGCATGGGCTCAAACGGTCTTGAGACCGAATGCGCTCAAACGGTCTTGTTCAGCTTTGTCAAAACCTGCATTAAATGAACAATATTTAGTTACAACCTTGATAATCGAATCAATTAAGTAATTTTGCGTATTATGATTCATATAGGTATTTAATGAGTGAGAAAGTATATATATGGAGTTGAATTTGTTCCAAAGTGATAATTGAATTCCATGATGAATATGCATTCATCAAAACACCCCGAACTTAAATGTTGCTTGTCCTCGAGTAACACAAAATCTGAAACAGTCGCCAAATGAATACTTTCAATTCATGTGATTGCTTCATCTTCACATCACGAATGTTTTCTTTTTGCTCAATATGACTCAGTATCTCAACCTCCTGAGACCACAAAACACATCTTACCATATCTTCGTTCCTGAGTTCGTTTTCCAAAATCACTTCCTCCTCACCTTTTCCAACAACAAGCATGTCAAAGAGTTTTGTAAGAGTCCAGAGACACCAGCAGAACAACAAGTGTGCATCCGATCTGACACTGGTGTTTTTTAGGATAGTGGGGGCATGCATTGTGCCATTAGGTAGAAAATGGAGTGAAAGGTGGTATGGAAGGAAGAAGTAAATCTCTCCTCTATTTGACTCGAGATTTTTATTTGCTATGCAATTTCATTTATTACATTTTTTTGTGTGAATCTCTCCTCTATTCGACTCGAGATTGCATTTCTTTTTGTGTGCACTTTGGCATATTTTTGTTTGCAAATCTCTCCTCTATCCGACTCGAGATTGCATTTTTGGTGGTATGCCCCTATTTATTTACGAGGGGTATGGAAGAAGCAGATAAAGAGGGAAGTGGCGTGTCACCCCGAACTTAGGGTTTGGCACATATTCGGCTATTTTTGTTTCTTTTTGATGAATGGGGTGATACGAAGATGATAGAAGAGGTGTAGAAGAGGGTTCAGATCAAAATGCAACTTGATTTACAATTCAATGTACCGTGTTGTTCTCTTTGTCATACTCTGCTCAAATAATGACTTGATGAGGATCCAGTGGAGATTCCATGTTATTGTTCCACTAGTCAGTTAGGAAGCACGACTATCAATTTGACAGATACTTATCATTTTTGCAAAAGTATTATGATGTTAGGAATCATAAGCTTCACAATATAATTTCAAGCAAAAGGCTTGTTTCAAAAATTGGTCCTTTTGAGGATTTACTTCGAATAAGGAGGATATAATGATTGAAAATGCATAGCAAATTAGTTAGTGACTTCAGGAAGTGTCAAAAAGTGTCAAATATTCATCAAGTATTTGTTCAATATCTTAGAAAAACATTAAAGAATTTTGAAAATTTTAAAAAAAAATTATCAAGAATGTGATAGTGAAAACTTAAGTATGAAAAGGATGGGTGTAGGTGGAAAGTGAGGTACGTACCACCCACCCTCCACCCCGAACTTAGAGATTTGCTCATCCTGAGCAAACCCTAAATCTAAGATGTAGGGGAAATATCATGCTAGAATGACCACCGGGTGTGGTTGCGTTCCGATCAGCGCGCATCCTCTTATCTGAAAATCTCAAGGGTAAAGGGCAGTTAGATCTTAAAATAGCATCTCGCGATGTGAATTTTATGTAAAGAAAAATTAACTAGAAGGTAAAAACAAAATTGAAGAAACATTCTAATTTGAAAAGGGGAGTAAAACAAATTTATTGATCGGGTTGCCTCCCGACAAGCGCCTTTGTTTTATGTCGATGGCTCGACTTGATCCTTCAGCTTCACTGTGGATCTTTTGGATTGGGGAGTTCCAGCATTGCTTTAGTGCCTATGTCAATTGAGATGAAATATCTCTTTAAGAGGTGACCATTTGTTACAAATTCACCTAACTTTTCACTCCATAATGAGAAGGCACCATGTGGAGAGATGCTCTTGACGATGTATGGTCCAGACCAGCGTGAGCGGAGTTTTCCTGGGAATAACTTCAATCTTGAGTTGAATACCAGAACTTGGTCTCCCACTTGTATGTCTTTTCTTTTCAGATGTCCATCGTGCCAAAGTTTTGTACGTTCTTTGTAGATTCGTGCATTCTCATAAGCTGTCATCATGAGTTCATCCAGCTCTTGGAGTTGCAGAATCCTGGCTTGGTCAGCTTCTTTCATATCAAAGTTCAATTGTTTAATTGCCCACCATGCCTTGTGTTCAAGTTCGACTGGCAGGTGGCAAGCTTTTCCATATATTAATCGAAAAGGTGTAGTCCCAATGGGAGTTTTATAAGCAGTACGATAGGCCCATAAGGCATCATTGATTTTCGTTGCCCAATCCTTTCGATTGCGTCCTACAGTTTTTTCCAGAATAGTCTTTAGTTGACGGTTAGAAACTTCTACCTGTCCACTTGTTTGTGGATGGTAGGGCGAGGCTACCTTGTATGTTGCACCGTATTTTCTCAGTAAAGCCTCAAAGCTTCTTTCAAGGAAGTGGGAACCTCCGTTAGATATCACGGTCCGTGGCACTCCAAAATATGGGAAGATAATATCTTTGAATAATTTGATGATGGGTTTGGAATCACTAGTGACGGTTGCTATAGCTTCAACCCATTTTGAGACGTAGTCCACCGCCACTAGGATGTATGAAAATCCATGAGAAGATGGGAATGGACCCATGTAGTCCACCCCTCATACATCGAATATCTCTACTTCTTGCCAGAGATTCAGTGGCAACTTATCTCTCTTTGTTATATTATATGTTCTTTGACATTTATCACATGATAGGACAAAATCGTAAGAGTCTTTGGATATGGTTGGCCAGAAGAATCCACATTGCAAAACCTTTAAAGCAGTCTTTTTGTAGTCCATATGTACTCCCACTGGTCCTGAGTGACATTGTTCCAAAATAAATTGATCTTCTTCTTTGGCGATACATCGTCTATACAGACCATCGGCACATAGTTTGAAAAGATATGGCTCACCCCAGTGATATTGCTTCACATCATGCATGAACTTCTTCAGTGCATTCCCGGTGCATTGGGGATGGATGACCCCAGCAGCAAGGTAGTTTACAAAATCTGAGTACCATGGTACAACTTCTGAGACTTTCATTAGTTGATCATCTGGCAGGGAATCATTGATCGGAATCTTCTCAGTATCCAGAGTGTGGATGCGACTGAGGTGGCCTGCTACAACATTCTCTATACCCTTTTTATCTCTTATCTCCAAATCAAATTCTTATAATAGGAGGATCCATCTAATCAACCTGGGTTTTTCATCTTTCTTTGCCAGAAGGTAACGAATGACAGCGTGGTCTGTGTAGACAATGACCTTTGAACCAATTAGGTAGGATCTGAACTTGTCAAAGGCATACACGACTTCTAGAAGTTCTTTCTCAGTAGTAGTGTAATTCCTCTGGGTTTCATCGAGAGTTTTTTATGCATAATAGATCACATAGTGTTTCTTCTCTATATATTGCCCTAAAACAGCGCCCACAGCATAATCACTGGCATCGCACATAATTTCAAAAGGATAGTCCCAGTCGGGAGCTCTAATGATGGGTGTAGTTGTAAGGGCCTGCTTCAGTGTGTTGAAGCTTTTGACACATTCTTCATTGAAATTGAAATCGGTATCCTTTATTAATAGGTTTGTCATTGGCTTCGTTATCTTTGAAAAATCTTTTATGAATCTTCTATAGAATCCGGCATGGCCAAGGAAAGCACGAACCTCTTTGACATTTGTGGGGATATCCAGTTTAGAAATCACTTCAATCTTGGATTTATCGACTTCAATTCCTCTATTGCTGACCCTATGGCCCAGGACAATGCCTTCTTTTACCATAAAATGACATTTTTCCCAATTTAGCACAAGATGCGCTTCTTCACAACGTTTGAGGACCAGGGAGAGGTGCTTTAGACATGAATCAAATGAATGTCCATATATAGAAAAACCATCCATAAAAACCTCCATAATGGTTTCGGTGAGACCGGAAAATATTGCAGCCATGCAACGTTGGAAAGTTGTAGGTGCATTGCAGAGGCCAAAAGGCATTCTTTTAAATGTGTATGTTCTGAATGGGCAAGTAAAGGTTGTTTTCTCTTGGTTGTCTGGATGTATGGGTATCTGATAGAATCCAGAGTAACCGTCAAGATAACAAAAATATTCTTGGTGAGCCAACCTTTCTAGGACTTGATCAAGGAAAGGCATTGGAAAATTATCTTTTCGAGTTGCCTTGTTTAATTTTCTATAATCTATGCACATCCTCCACCCGGTGACTGTTCGAGTGGGGACGAGTTCATTATTTTCATTCCGTATAACAGTTGTTCCACCTTTCTTTGGGACTACATGCACTGGGCTCACCCATGGCGAATATGATATCGGATAGATTATTCCAGCTGTGAGTAGTTTAATGACTTCGCTACGGACCACTTCCTTCATATTTGGGTTCAATTTCCGTTGATGCTCAATAGTAGGTTTGTGATCTTCCATCATAGGGATCTTGTGCATACACAGTGCTTGACTGACCCCAGTGAGGTCACTCATTTTGTAACCGATGGCTTTCTTTCTTTCCCTTAATTCTTTCAGGAGTTTCTCTTCTTGTTCAACTGTTAGATCGGAATTTATAATAACTGGACAAACCTTAAGATCGTCTAAAAACACATACTTCAATCCTTTGGGCAGAGGCTTCATTTCGGGAGCCTCTGGTTTTTCGCTTGTTTCTTCTATAGTTTCCATAGCCTTGAGTTCTTCATTATTGGCTCCAACATCTTCTTTAGCAGAGTCGAGGGATTTGATGCAATCCTTTACTTGTTCGTCGATTGGTTCATCCACTGATGGGTTTGTTAGAGCAATTTCCAAGGGATCATTTCATTCATTATGCTCTTGATTCAGAAGTGACATTTGTTCAATGCAGTCAATCAGATAGACTTCTTCCTGCATACTTGGTCTTCTCATACTTTCAAAACTTTAAATTCGAGAGTTTCTTTGCCTAATCTGAGTAGTAAGGTACCAGCTTCAACATCAATCAGGGATCTTGCAGTGTCAAGGAATGGACGACCAAAGATGAGAGGATATCTGGCGTCTTCCTTTATATCCATAATGACGAAGTCACATGAAACATATGTGTCTTTGCCTACCTTGACCGGGACATCTTCGAGAATTCCTAACGGATGTTTTATCGAATTGTCTGCAAGTTGTATAGTCATACCAGTAGGAAGCAATTCTGCAAACCCTAGTCTTTTGCATAGGCTAAGTGGAATAATAGAGATGCTTGCACTGAGATCTGCCAATCCTTTCTTGCATGATGAGTCGCCAATGTGACATGAAATTCCAAAGGATCCTGGGTCTTTTTGTTTCTTGGGCATCTTGCTCAATATGATATCTGATGTAGTTGTAGCCAGTTTTATGGTCTCATATTCTTCAGTTATATACTTCCTGGTGAGAAGTGAGTTTATGTACTTAGTCCAGGCTGGTATCTCAGCCAGAGCATCCAAAAAGGGTATATCAACATGAAGTTTCTTCATAGCTTCTTTAAACTTATTGAATCTAGTATCAAGCTTGGTTTCCCTTAGATGGGCTGGAAAGGGTATACGAGGCTTATATACAGGAAAATAAGGTTCTGGTGTTTCAGTTTCTTCATCAGTAGATTTCTCAAGACTTCCCTTATCTGTCTTATCTTATTTTGATTGAGACTCTAGTGTTGTTGAGTTTTGGACGATCACAGGTTCATCTTTGTCTGTAATAACCACAGGTGTCTCTACTGGGGGATCTGAATAATCTTTTCCTGACCTGGTGGTGACTACCTTCAACTGTTCAGGATGCTTAGGATTGTTCTCGGGTTGGCCAGCAAAGACTCCAGAAGGTGGCTTTATTCTAGCTGTAAATTGAGCTAATTGAGATTCAATAGCCTTCTGCTGAGCTTGTTGGTTAGCTATCATGGTTTACTGAGTTTGCAACATATTTTCAATGGCTGATAGCTTGTCATCAGAAGATATGGGTCCTACTTGCTGTCCTTGTTATTGATTAAGATTCTGATACTGAGAGTTGTTTTGATAATTATTGTAGTTCCTATTCTGAAAGTTCCCCTTGAAATTTCCTTGATTCCCAAAATTTTATTGTTGATTATACTGGAATCCTGGTGGGCCTCTTGGTTGATGGTTTGAACCAAATTGATGTGAGTTTACTGCTCCAGAGGGGTTTCCATATTGAAAACCTGGGTGATTCCTATTCTGATTCGGATTGTAATAACTTTTCCCAGGAATAGTGTTGATAGCATTAAGATTTTCCATCTGACTATTATCTCCTTGTCCACATACATTGCTCAGTACAACGTCATAGAGAACATTGCATGATAAAGTGGAATGATCGGTGCTCTTACATGCTTCACAGAATAGGGAAGTGGACTTGACCTGCTCCGGTTGCTGAGTGGGTGAGCGTCCTCTTCCTATAGCAGCTAAAGATGATTCAATATGGTCTTGCTTGGCAACTAAGACTTTGAAGGTTTCAGTGATAGACTTGTACTCAGGAATAGCTTCGGCCATAGCTACCTTCAAGACTCCTTTACCTACATATGTTCCCCAATTGGCTTGATTTTTTGCTCCCAGGGTGACGACTCTCCATGCGTTGTCATAACTTTGACGCATGAAGTTTCCTCCATATGAGGAATATAGAAACCTCTTAATATCATCATCCACACCCCTATAGAAAATCTCAATGAGTTAGTTTTTGGGAATTCCATGTTGCGGACATTTGCGTAGAAGCTCTTTGTACCTATCCCATGCTTCAGTAAGAGTTTCTCCAGGGACTTGAGTGAAATTTGTTATCCAGCCCCTAATTTCATATGTGAGAGATGGAGGATAGAATTTTTCCAAAAACACATTTTCGAGTTGTTCCCAGGTGGTGATGGGTATTTCACTTTGTAATGAATTGTACCAACCTATGGCTCTATCAGAAAGGGAATACTTGAAGAGACGGAGTCGAATGGAATCATCAGTGACTCCGTTTTGCTTTGTCATAGCACATAGATCGATGAATCTCAGAAGATGTCCTTGGTTGTCCTCTGCTTGTTTACCATAGAAAGGGTTGTTTTGAAGTAATGTGATCCAATGTGCCCTAATCTCAAAATTGGCAGCATTGATGGGAGGAGGTTGTACTGGATGATGAACATTCGCAGCTTTCGGGATTGAGAACTCTCTGAGATCCTTTTGTAGTTCAGCTGCTTGCGCTGCTAGGATTTCATGTTGAACTGCAGCCTTAGCTTCTTGCATGAGCCTCTCTCTTTGTGCATTGATGGCTTGAGCCACCCTTTGGGCTACCTCTTCTTCTTGAGCCATCCTTGCTTGATTCTCTCTGATCTGACGATGGAAAGTTCTTTCTATTTCGGGATCAAAGCTCACTGTGAGTCTGGGGCTGTCCGAACGGTGCATACACTATGCCTTGGGTTGTACCTGAAAATAAAAAGATTTTGAAAGTGAGATCCACAAAGTAGAGTCAAATTCAAGTAGATGATCGATTGTTTCAAAAGAAAAAGCAAAATCCTAGATTCATCTTAAAAGAACTAGATTTGACTGACTGATTCCGTTGTCCCCGGCAACGGCGCCAGAATTTGACGTGGTATTTTTGAACGCACTAACAAACTCACTCGGGGTTGAAATCCCTGAGCTTTTACCAAAACCAAAGTGCAATAATACCACCCGCAAGTGGACGAGTCTTATCGCAGTATAGTTAAGGATCGAACCCAAAGGACAACCTTTTTAAGAATCCTTGTCAGTCGAATCTAGCTCAAGTAAAACTAATATTTATAATGATTGGTTGATTTGAGGTTACTTAAACTAATTGCAAGAAAGTAAAAGCTAAATAAAAGTTGGGTTTAGATCAATGATATGGAATCTCTAGAATGGTACCGGGTTTCACCTCCGCTACACGTGCAAACACATTCTATCGCAAACAAGCCAGGCAAGATATATCAATCCAAATAGAGCTGTTGCAGAACCCCCTGTGAGGGCGTTAGGTTCGCGTAAGCATCACCTTAGGCATCAGATGTCTCGTCACCATCCGGATCATTTACTTACGGCTCTGAAGAAATCCCATCCTATTTTTAGTTTGGGAGTCAGCCGCATTAATCGATAAGCGAGCAGGAAATTAATATACGAGCAAACATCGACGATTAACAAGAAGATACAAAATCCAACTAAGGTTGTGAACCCCCTGTAAAGGCATTAGGCACACAGAAGCTTCACCGAAGGCTAGATGGCTCATCCCCTCGCGGATCATACACTTACGACCTCAAGGAATCCTTTCAGAAGTTCTCGTCAAGGAGTCAACTTGTTAAACGACATTCTATCCTACATATAGATGTTCTCGTAATATAGGTAGAACAGAGATGAAAGCAAGCAATTAATCAAACTACAAGCATAGCGGTTAACCACGAGATGAAGAGTTATATACATTGCCATGGAAAGTTTAACAAAAGAACATGGTTTTCATGGGCAGCGGGGCTAGTCCCCGCACCCCAGCGAAAAGGTACTACTCGCTCATGATGCGAGAAACAAGAAGAATGAGAAAGAGAGAGAAATCCGCCATGAACTCGGTGCAGAAGGTAGTCGCAGCTCGGTGAAGAAGATACGGCCTCCTACGTCGTGTCAGAGCAGATCTGGACGCGAACGGGAGTTGCCAAGACAGACCGGACAGTCTCCCTCGCTCCGTCTTCCTTCTCTCCTCAGCCTCCTTGGTTGTAGCACGGGCAGTAGGTGGAACGGAACTGGCGTAAATTGGACTGGATTTGGATCGAAACTGTGTTCGGGCAGCCTGGCGGCGTCTGGATCTGATCCCCAAATGAGGACCCTTGGGGTCCTATTTATAGGCATTGGACTGCCCCTCACATTTTTGGTGTGATTCCAGTCTGAAAATATCTTATCCAAACGGTTTACTATTTTATGTGCCCAAACGGTTTTGGTTATTTCCAGCGGCAAACGGTTTGCATGTGAGTGATTCATTCGGTCTTTGATTTGGCAGCAGCAAACAGTCTTTGGCATGAGGCCATTCGGTCTTGAATGGAGTGCATGCACGTGATTTCAGCAAACGGTTTCCTGCATGTGCTTTTATCAAACGATCCTGCCGCCTTATCCCTCCATACGGTCTTCATATATTTAAACCAAACGGTCTTCACATGCTGCTCACTCGATCCTTCATTCGGTTTCATGTATTGCTACTGTGATCATTCGTATTTCAGCAAGTAATCTCATCACACGGTCCTCCATTTGGTAGAGTAGCAAATGGTTTGCATGTGTATACTTTATTAACCGGTTTGCATGCATGGTACACTCATGTATGTGAGATCAGCTCATTCGGTTTTATTTGGCATTCGGTCTTCCTGCTTCATGTGTAGCAAACGGTCTCCACATAATATCCTTCATTCGGTCTTTGAGTGTAAATAACCAAACGGTCTTGACAGTATTGAGAAGCAAACGGTTTTGGTAGCTTTACGCCATTTGGTCTTGGAGAACCCGGCACCGACAAACGGTCTCAGATGTTATCTTTTCCAAACAGTTTTGCTACATACATACAGCTGCTCGTTCTTCACATGAACAACTAATCCAAACAGTTTCCTAGCTGCGGCCAAACGGTCTTCATGCTTTAGAGTAGCAAATCGGTCTACGTGCATGTGACCATTCGGTCTCGTATTGTGCTGCATGTCCATGCGGTCTTGTGCAAAAGACCAAACGGTCTTGGTGCATGGTTTCCATGCGGTCTCGCAGTCCGGCTACAAACGGTTCCGAAGTCTAGCTCCAACCGGTCTCACAGCTAAACGGTCTTCGACCTTGGCGCCCAAACGATCTTGAGACCGCATGGGCTCATGCGGTCTAGGGACTGAATGGGCTCAAATGGTCTTGAGACCGCATGCGCTCAAACGGTCTTGAGACCGAATGTGCTCAAACAGTCTTGAGACCGAATGCGCTCAAATTGTCTTGAGACCGCATGGGCTCAAACGGTCTTGAGACTAAATGCGCTCAAACGGTCTTGTTCAGCTTTGTCAAAACCTACATTAAATGAACAATATTTAGTTAAAACCTTGATAATCGAATCAATTAAGTAATTTTGCGCATTATGATTCATATAGGTATTTAATGAGTGAGAAAGTATATATATGGAGTTGAATTTGTTCCAAAGTGATAATTGAATTCCATGATGAATATGCATTCATCAAAATACCCCAAACTTAAACGTTGCTCGTCCTCGAGTAACACAAAATCTGAAATAGTTGCCAAATGAATACTTTCAATTCATGTGATTGCTTCATCTTCACATCACGAATGTATTCGTTTTGTTCAATATGACTCAGTATCTCAACCTCCTGAGACCACAAAACACATCTTACCATATCTTTGTTCCTGAGTTCGTTTTCCAAAATCACTTCCTCCTCACCTTTTCCAACAACAAGCATGACAAAGAGTTTTGTAAGAGTCCAGAGACACCCGCAGAACAACAAGTGTGCATCCGATCTGACACTGGTGTTTTTCAAGATAAAGGGGGCATGCATTGTGCCATTAGGTAGAAAATGGAGTGAAAGGTGGTATGGAAGGAAGAAGTAAATCTCTCCTCTATTCGACTCGAGATTTTTATTTGCTATGCAATTTCATTTATTGCATTTTTTTGTACGAATCTATCCTCTATTCGACTCGAGATTGCATTTCTTTTTGTGTGCACTTTGGCATCTTTTTGTTTGCAAATATCTCCGCTATTCGACTCGAGTTGCATTTTTGGTGGTACGCCCCTATTTATTTGTGAGGGGTATGGAAGAAGCAGATAAAGAGGGAAGTGGCGTGCCACCCCGAACTTAGGGTTTGGCACATATTTGGCTAATTTTGTTTCTTTTTGATGAATGGGGGGATACGAAGATGATAGAAGAGGTGTAGAAGAGGGTTCAGATCAGAATGCAACTTGATTTACAATTCAATGTACCGGGTTGTTCTCTTTGTCGTACTCTGCTCAAATAATGACTTGATGAGGATCCAGTGGAGATTCCATGTTATTGTTCCACTAGTCAGTTAGGAAGCACAACGTGTTTGATCCCTATCAGTTTGACAGATACTTATCATTTTTGCAAAAGTATTATGATGTTAGGAATCATAAGCTTCACAAGATAATTTCAAGCAAAAGGCTTGTTTCAAAAATTGGTCCTTTTGAGGATTTACTTTGAATAAGGAGGACATAATGATTGAAAATGCATAGAAAATTAGTTAGTGACTTCAGGACGTGTCAAAAAGTGTCAAAAATTCATCAAGTATCTGTTCAATCTCTTAGAAAAACATTAAAGAATTTTGAAAATTTTAAAAAAATTATCAAGAATGTGATAGTGAAAACTTAAGTATGAAAAGGATGGGTGTAGGTGGAAAGTGAGGTATGTACCACCCACCCTCCACCCTGAACTTAGAGATTTGCTTGTCCCGAGCAAACCCTAAATCCAAGATGGAGGGGAAAAATCATGCAAGAATGACCACCGGGTGTGGTTGCGTTCCGATCAGCGTGCATCCTCTTATCTGAAAATCTCAAGGGTAAAGGGCAGTTAGATCTTAAAATAGCATCTCGCGGTGTGAATTTTATGTAAAGAAAAATTAACTAGAAGGTAAAAACAAAATTGAAGAAACATTCTAATTTGAAAACGGGAGTAAAACAAATTTATTGATCGGGTTGCCTCCCGACAAGCGCCTTTGTTTTATGTCGATGGCTCGACTGGATCCTTCAGCTTCACGGTGGATCTTTTGGATTGGTGAGTTCCAGCATTGCTTTAGTGCCTATGTCAGTTGAGATGAAATATCTCTTTAAGAGGTGACCATTTGTTACAAATTCACCTGACTTTTGACTCCATAATGAGAAGGCACCATGTGGAGAGATGCTCTTGACACTACTACAGAAGTGCCTTTTAGTGTCGGTTGTTTAACCCCCTTTGGCGTCGGTTTCTGAACGACGCCTATGTGGGCGCCGCTAAAAGGTTGGACACTTCAGCGTCGGTTAAAAAACCGATGCCTATTTAACATAAAGGCGTCGGTTTATTATAAAACACCGACTCCAAAAGGGTTCGCGCCACAGAAAACGGCGTCATCTAGGACGCTTTCTGCGTCGGTTATATACTAAAGGACCGACGCAGAAAAGTGTCCTAGATGACTCCCATTTCCTGTAGCGCGAACACTTTTGGCGTCGGTGTTCAACAAAAAACCGACGCTGTAAGTCTGTGCTGACGGTTATCTGTAAATAATCGACGCCTATATCTATTTTTTTTTTATAAATCTGTTTGCAGGCCTGCTGTGGCTGGTCAGCAGGATGAGAACCTGCAGTTCAGTTTTCTGAACTGCAGGTTTATGACATCCATTAATATCAGCCTACAAACAGGCCACAAACCTGCAAAATTAACATAAAAAGATTCACACAAGTAGATACATTCAGACATCAATTCAATTGTCACGTTCACACATATAGAATCATTCAAATACATGTTTTAACATTCAGAAACATTCATTTACAAAGTATCATTCATCATCACTATCAACATCCCAATTATATCTTACAGTTGCCACTGTTTGTACAGCTATTGCCCATTCTTCTCTTACTTCATCTAATGCTTCCCTCGTATATGGAGCATGTACATTTTTTAAGCGTTTGCCTATAGTGTGGTCAGTTTTAAACACCTGCAAAGAGAATGATGTATATATATAAGTAATAATATAAAAATAAGATTGATATATTTCATACTAACTAATGAGACTATATATAATACCTCATGTATGGTATCGATGTCCAATGCGGCATGTTTGATAATCATCTGCATAAATCGCATCACATAGTATGCGCATACCCAGCCATTGTCTTGTGTAGCGCACTATAAATTGAAACATACAAAATAATACAACTAAGCACAATTCACATCAATAATATATACATTGGAGTCGGGGAGTCGGGAACTTACTTTTACGTTCTCCCAAGACAATGGCTGGTTCTTTTTCCTTGGGACCTTTCCTCCAGCATTTTTGAATGCATCTAAACCCCTACATGTTAATATAACACACTAAGTTGCATAAGTATATAGTAATGTAATAAAAGATGTTAACGGATATAAAAAATGAAATATTTCTCACCAGAATAATGCCATTCTCATTACGTGTCCAATTTTAGTGTTTAATGTACTTCCTGCGGGATCTAGATAATAAACAGTGAACGTCCCGGGGACAATAACTAGTAACTCCCAATGTCTACCACTAGAGGTAAAAAGTTAACAATTTAATAACTCAAAATGCAAAATAATAATGGAATTTTCTTAAGTCCAAATTATAAATAAAGCAAACTTACTTGACATTGAATGGAGCTATTATTATCGTCTTCATTTGATGACCAAAAATTGTAAAAGCATCTATACAGTATTGTTGAACACTATCAGGGTCTTTAGCTACCATACTAATCAATGATGGAATCAAAAATCCCACATGATCATATGCAAATTGTTTGCAATGATCTTCGATTAAGTAGCTGCAAAACATATAGACGTATGCATTAATATATAAGAAACTAGATCACCGGATCTTACACAAGGTATATGGATGTATAAACAAGATCTCACCTTATCCATGTCTCTATCATTGATGTATTCAACCAATCATACATAAACAGCTCAATAATATCTTGTATAAATAAAGAGCTGTCGTATGATTGACCTGCATAATCTGCATCTAAAGAAACAATTATAGGGAAAAGTATATTATGTGCCTGTAGCCAACATGCCATTCCCCTACAAGCAGGACCTAACGGGTATGGTAGTTCAGTTGGAACCCAAGTTGGTAATGCGGGAATTGGAGGTGGAGGCCTAGGTGCTCCTGGTGTCTTCTTTTTAACCTGTATATATAATTTCAGATCAGTTGACATCATATATACACATTAACAGTCTAAATCAATGTAAATTTATCTTACAATTTCAGTCGTGTAGAGGACATCTGCTTTGGGCCACAATATGACCCCGCTTTCTGCCTCACCAAGTGTATCAATATCTGGGTGGGCATATGGCAACTCAACTTCCCTCGAATCGGGTAATACATGTATCGGGCTCACACGAATGTAGCCCTGCGGCATTGGAGTCCCATGAAACGTTGCCCCAGGAAGGGACTGGTAAGCTTGTGCCTCTGCAACAACATAGTTTTCCATTCTTAAGCGGCATGGCTTCAATGCCTACAAATTTACATAAAGAATGTTATACATATATACATATCATCTTGAAAACATATCATCTTGAAAAGACTAGCTACAATGTCATAAACAATACTTACAGCAGACGTGTTAGGCGATGGGTCTCCAGGATTACTTGCAGTCTGTGCACCAGGAGAAGAGTGGGTCGGCATAGGCTGATTGGAAGCCTGAGATGCCTGCCACCGCAGCAATTCTTCCTTGACCTTCTCAGCAACCACATCGTTGAGCTTCTTAGCAACTATATCCTCGATTCTCTTATTCTCCTATACATGGATAAAACAAATATTAGCTTTTTATTAATGAATTTCCTTTTGCAGTAACATTCTAAAAATAGAATATGTTACCTCTTCTTGAGAAAGTCCCACTCTGGGTTTGCGCTGGGATGGCCCAAAGAATGCTTTGATGCCCACACCAGCGCCGGCACCTCTAACACGTCCAGGATGCTCTGGGTTACCCAGAGCAACTGTCAATTCATCCCTTGTGCCCTGAGGGATGAACGTGCCTTGTTTCCTCTGCTCGTGCAGCTCCCGCTAATCACCATAAACAAAAATTGATAAGTTAACACCGCAAATAATCAATATTCAAATGATTGCTCTAAGAGTTGTATTTTACCATTTTTGCAGCCGCCTCAGCAGTTTCGGGCTTCTTTATTTCACCCTTCTTGTTTTTCCTGCCAGCTATCCAGATATCATGGCGAGGCAAGGGTGTGGCCGCAGACTCCTGAGTAGCCGCAGACTCCTGAGTAGCCGCAGACTCCGCCTGTAGTCTTTGGCGAACGCTTGCATAGCCTTTTGGACCCATAGTATGGTCATGTACATTCAGTGCACGCCTTGCTTTTTGTGCGTCACTAAGGGCCTAGTTAGTATGCACATTTATAATTAGGTTAGTAGCACTAAATGTTAATCTTGAATAGGTGAATACAATGTATATTAATTAAAATGGGAGTGACGCCTAATACCTTGAATTCTTCAGATTTTCTTGAAGCAACAAAATTGTCCCAATCTTCTTTGTCCAAGAAGTTCCATTGTTCAAGGGCTGACTTCTTCTTCTTATCACCCTGTCTTATGTATTCTCTGTTCAGATTTGTCCTGTAATTCCTAAGCATCTTTCCAGCGCGTTGCATCACACTTTTACGATGCAACATCTCATCCAATGCAAACAGATTCTGTAAAATATAAATGTTATTAACTAGTACCAAAAATATAATTGCAAATAATAGAATTTGTAATCTACAAAATAGAATTGCAAATAATAATAACTCACGCATAAATCTTTCCATATCAAGTCTTTCTTCGCCTGAGGAACTTTATGCCAATTATCATACTTAACACCACAATGGCTTCGAGTGACAACCCCAAGATAGTTTATAAAATTATTGCGGCTCACTCCAATTGCATTCCCTCCATTATCAAACTCCACAACCAATTTGGATTCACTGCCACTCAGCGCAAGTAACTTTTTCAACAGAGTGATACCCCTTTTCTTGTTAAGTTTTTGTTGCTGCGCATCAAGTTGCTCAATTGCTTCAGTGGGTAGCTGTGCATCATCAACCTAAAATTTGACAAAAATAAACACACCGAATTAAGCCAATATAGAAATACAGGATATATGACATAACTAGAAGATAATGAATTTTATAGAAATACGGGATATGTTTTTAGAACTTACGTTGGTATCCTCGCCATGCTCGTCATGGACAGCATGCTCATCATGGACTTCATGCTCATCATGGACATCATTCTCATCATGGTGAGCCATCTGAAAATTTCATTAAAAAGGAAAACATTTAGCATTTGTATCAACTAGAATAAGGAAAACATTTAGCATTTGTATAAACATACATGTCTCTAAAATTGTGATCTTTTATCAATTAGCAATCCTTCAATGTACAAGTAATATAAAAAACAATGATTGTTCACATTCTAGGCCAACAAACACATGTGATGTCATTCTTATATATAATAAATGTGTACCACCTATCCCATCCTTGAACACCTAATCTCACTAGTAAGTGTATAATGTGTATTGGGTTTTCAAGAAAATTTCGGCAGCATTTCCCCGCTGTTCTCTAAGTACATATGTACTTAGAGAACAAACGGGGAAATGCTACCAAAATTTTCTCGAAAACTCAATACACATTATACACTTACATCCTAAGTGAGATTAGGTGTTCAAGAACAGTCCCAAACCGGGGACTATCCAAGATTTACTCCTAATGAGTAAATCTTGGACGGGTTTCTAGGCCAACAAACACAATAATAGATATCTACAATGAAGCCGGACTCCATACAAACAGTATATAATTTAGTGATTGTTCATTCTAATTTATATCAATGTACAAGTAATATAAAAAACAATGATTGTTCACATTCTAGGCCAACAAACACATGTGATGTCATTCTTATATATAATAAATGTGTACCACCTATCCCATCCTTGAACACCTAATCTCACTAGTAAGTGTATAATGTGTATTGGGTTTTCAAGAAAATTTCGGCAGCATTTCCCCGCTGTTCTCTAAGTACATATGTACTTAGAGAACAAACGGGGAAATGCTACCAAAATTTTCTCGAAAACTCAATACACATTATACACTTACATCCTAAGTGAGATTAGGTGTTCAAGAACAGTCCCAAACCAGGGACTATCCAAGATTTACTCCTAATGAGTAAATCTTGGATGGGTTTCTAGGCCAACAAATAATGTGTTGTCATTCTTATACCTAAAATCCTAGTTCTTCAAATTAGGGTGATTATTGATGTCTTTAAAAGCATGATTGGCAATTTAGGGAAAAGTTCATCATTTAAATTCCAAGCATTCACATGTGTGCATTACAGTTCATCATTAAGCAAGAAGGGTGATTAGGATTCTCAATATACTCAACAATAAAATAAGTTAAACATGTGTGCATTACAATTCATCATTTACATTCCAAACATGTCACATGTGTGCATTACAGTTCATCATCAAGATATCTATAACTTACTTAAACATTCAATTATGAAGTAAATATACACTTAATTAAGAATAGCATGACACACAAAGTTGCAGTCAACATCATTATGTTTTGTTCTATCATGGACTATCAGATTGGTATATCACATATGTATCAGTACATTATTAAATAAACACAATCAGTAAATAACTTTTAAAAAAAAATCCACTAGACGTGCAGCCTAGACGTGCATCCATGAGTGCGAATATATCATGGATGATTGGAAGGTGTTGGAATGTGATATTGTCATCCAAACTCTACAAGTCTTAGTATCTTTAGGAAAGTATGTGTATGAAGTTGTGTGATATATTCCTCCTCTAGATACTTGCTTCTCCATTTATTGGAGCATGATGATTGTGGTGAGTCATATATGGATGCATGATCTATGAAGTAGGTAGTATTTTAATATCTCCAAATCTCTTGATAATTTCAAAAACTAACCTCCCATGTGTAAGTTATTTTTTATGCTATAGTTTTGACCATATGAGTTCATTGAGAAAAGGTCCTAGTATTTACAATAATATGTATTACTCATAAACTAAACTAACAATTTCTCACAGTTGGAAGGCTATCATCCATGGTGGATATCCAATTGATGTATGTTCTACTGAGGACCACCTATGTAGAATGTTGTTGTTGGAAAAATGTAGGAGCATAACCTCTAGTTGCAACACATTCTACCATTTTACCAATTTCCACCACAATTCCTTATCCAAGAAACCCAAATTGCATCACACCTATCCTACAAAATTTCTATTATCCTAACCTGCCCATAGGCTCCTTCATGTTTACCAAAAAATTGGGACCCTAGGCGTGCCCTGGCACCTACTTAGGCGCTGCCTGGGTGAGTTCTAGGTCGGCGGCGGCAGAGAAAAGCAAGGCAGAGGACAAAAAAGGTGGTGAAGGTTTGTGGGTTACCTTGCACGAGGACAGCACGAGAAGAAGGGCGCCGGAGAAGAAGGACGCCGGAGATGGGGCGCCGGAGAGAAGCGCCGGAGAGCAGCAGCAGCAAAGAAGCGCCGGAAAGTCGCCGCAACAGGGAAAATCGCCACAATAGGGTAGCAATGAAACAGAAGAAAGGGGAAGAGTCGGGTGATCGCGGGGGGTTATGAGTTCCCAAATAGCGTCGGTTGTTTACAACAACCGATGCCTAAACATCTTTAGCGTCGGTTGGTTGAAACAACCGACGTCCAATTGGACGATATTTTCATGGAAATTTTTGGCGGGAACCACCTTCAGCGTCGGTTAGACAAGGATAACCGACGCTGCAAGTGACATTGTCCGCGCAAATTTTCATCGCAAATAGGCGTCGGTTTCCTAGGTATATAACTGACGCTGAAAATGACACTATTTTTTTATCGAAAAATGGATTTCGCGGGCGACTTTAAGCGTCGGTTTTTTATAAACAACCGACGCTTAATACAAAGCGGTACCCGTGTCTGGCTGGTCTTCGAATATAGACGTCGGTTTTATTAAACAACCGACGTCTTATATGTTAGGTGTCGGTTTTCCTTAATAACCGACGCCCAGAAAAGCGACACTGAATGCTATTTCTGTAGTAGTGTGATGATGTATGGTCCAGACCAGCGTGAGCGGAGTTTTCCTGGGAATAACTTCAATCTTGAGTTGAATACCAGAACTTGGTCTCCCACTTGTATGTCTTTCCTTTTCAGATGTCCATCATGCCAAAGTTTTGTACGTTCTTTGTAGATTCGTGCATTCTCATAAGCTGTCATCCTGAGTTCATCCAGCTCTTGGAGTTGTAGAATCCTAGCTTGGCCAGCTTCTTTCATATCAAAGTTCAATTGTTTAATTGCCCTCCATGCCTTGTGTTCTAGTTCGACTGGCAGGTGGCAAGCTTTTCCATATATTAATCGAAAAGGTGTAGTCCCAATGGGAGTTTTATAAGCAGTACGATAGGCCCATAAGGCATCATTGATTTTCGTTGCCCAATCCTTTCGATTGCGTCCTACAGTTTTTTCCAGAATAGTCTTTAGCTGACGGTTAGAAACCTCTACCTGTCCACTTGTTTGTGGATGGTAGGGCGAGGCTACCTTGTGTGTTGCACCGTATTTTCTCAGTAAAGCCTCAAAGCTTCTTTCAAGGAAGTGGGAACCTCCGTTAGATATCACGCTTCGTGGCACTCCACAATGTGGGAAGATAATATCTTTGAATAATTTGATGACGGGTTTGGAATCACTAGTGACGGTTGTTATAGCTTCAACCCATTTTGAGACGTAGTCCACTGCCACTAGGATGTATGAAAATCCATGAGAAGATGGGAATGGACCCATGTAGTCCACCCCTCATACATCGAATATCTCTACTTCTTGCCAGAGATTCAGCGGCATCTCATCTCTCTTTGTTATATTACCTGTTCTTTGACATTTGTCACATGATAGGAAAAAATCGTAAGAGTCTTTGGATATGGTTGGCCAGAAGAATCGGCATTGCAAAACCTTTAAAGCAGTCATTTTGTAGCTCATATGTCCTCCCACTGGTCCTGAGTGACATTGTTCCAAAATAAATTGAGCTTCTTCTTTGGCAATACATCGTCTATACAGACCATCGGCACATAGTTTGAAAAGATATGGCTCATCCCGGTGATATTGCTTCACATCATGCATGAACTTCTTCAGTGCATTCCTGGTGCATTGGGGATGGATGACCCCAGTAGCAAGGTAGTTTACAAAATCTGAGTACCATGGTACAACTTCTGAGAATTTCATTAGTTGATCATCTGGCAGGGAATCATTGATCGGAATCTTCTCAGTATCCAGAGTGTGGATGTGACTGAGGTGGTCTGCTACAACATTCTCTATACCCTTTTTATCTCTTATCTCCAAATCAAATTCTTGTAATAGGAGGATCCATCTAATCAACCTGGGTTTTGCATCTTTCTTTTCCAGAAGGTAACGAATGGCAGTGTGGTCTGTGTAGACAATGACCTTTGAAACAATTAGGTAGGATTTGAACTTGTCAAAGGCATACACGACTGCTAGAAGTTCTTTATCGGTAGTAGCGTAATTCCTTTGGGCTTCATCGAGAGTTTTTTATGCATAATAGATCACATAGTGTTTCTTCTCTATATATTGCCCTAAAACAGTGCCCACAGCATAATCACTGGCATCGCACATAATTTCAAAAAGATAGTCCCAGTCGGGAGCTCTAATGATGGAGGTAGTTGTAAGGGCCTGCTTCAGTGTGTTGAAGCTTTTGACACATTCTTCATTGAAATTGAAATCATTATCCTTTATTAATAGGTTTGTCATTGGCTTCGTTATCTTGGAAAAATCCTTTATGAATCTTCTATAGAATTCGGCATGGCCAAGGAAAGCACGAACCTCTTTGACATTTGTGGGGATATCCAGTTTAGAAATCACTTCAATCTTGTCTTTATCGACTTCAATTCCTCTATTGCTGACCCTATGGCCCAGGACAATGCCTTCTTTTACCATAAAATGACATTTTTCCCAATTTAGCACAAGATGTGCTTCTTCACAATGTTTGAGGACCAGGGAGAGGTGCTTTAGACATGAATCAAATGAATCTCCATATATAGAAAAATCATCCATAAAATCCTCCATAATGGTTTCGGTGAGACCAGAAAATATTGCAGCCATGCAACGTTGGAAAGTTGCAGGTGCATTGCATAGGCCAAACGGCATTCTTTTAAATGTGTATGTTCCGAATGGGCAGGTAAAGGTTGTTTTCTCTTAGTCATATGGATGTATGGGTATCTGATAGAATCTAGAGTAACCATCAAGATAACAAAAATATTCTTGGTGAGCCAACCTTTCTAGGACTTGATCAAGGAAAGGCATTGCAAAATGATCTTTTCGAGTTGCCTTGTTTAATTTTCTATAATCTATGCACATCCTCCACCCGGTGACTGTTCGAGTGGGGATGAGTTCATTATTTTCATTCCGTATAATAGTTGTTCCACCTTTCTTTGGGGCTACATGCACTGGGATCACCCATGGCGAATCTAATATCGGATAAATTATTCCAGCTGTGAGCAGTTTAATGACTTCGCTATGGACCACTTCCTTCATATTTGGGTTCAATTTCCCTTGATGCTGAATAGTAGGTTTGTGATCTTCCATCATAGGGATCTTGTGCATACACAGTGCTTGACTGACCCCAGTGAGGTCACTCATTTTGTAACTGATGGCTTTCTTTCTTTCCCTTAATTCTTTCAGGAGTTTCTCTTCTTGTTCAGCTATTAGATCAGAATTGATAATAACTAGACAAACCTTAAGATCATCTAAAAACACATACTTCAATCCTTCGGGCAGAGGCTTCATTTCGGGAGCCTCTGGTTTTTCGCTTGTTTCTTCTGTAGTTTCCATAGCCTTGAGTTCTTCATTATTAGCTCCAACATCTTCTTTAGCAGAGTCGAGGGATTCGATGCAATCCTTTACTTGTTCGTCGATTGGTTCATCCACTGATGGGTTTGTTAGAGCAATTTCCAAGGGATCGTTTGATTCATTATGCTCTTGAGTCAGAAGTGACATTTGTTCAATGCAGTCAATCAGATAGACTTCTTCATGCATACTTGGTCTTCTCATACTTTCAAAAACTTTAAATTCGAGAGTTTCTTTGTGTAATCTGAGTAGTAAGGTACCAGCTTCAACATCAATCATGGCTCTTGCAGTGGCGAGGAATGGACGACCAAAGATGAGAGGATATCTGGCGTCTTCCTTTATATCCATAATGACGAAGTCACATGGAACATATGTGTCTTTACCTACCTTGACCGGGACATCTTCGAGAATTCCTAATGGACGTTTTATCGAATTGTCTGCAAGCTGTATAGTCATACCAGTAGGAAGCAATTCTGCAAACCCTAGTCTTTTGCATAGGCTAAGTGGCATAATAGAGATGCTTGCACCGAGATCTGCCAATCCTTTCTTGCATGATGAGTCGCCAATGTGACATGAAATTCCAAAGGATCCTGGGTCTTTTTGTTTCTTGGGCATCTTGCTCAATATGATATCCGATGTAGTTGTAGCCAGTTTTACTGTCTCATATTCTTCAGTTATAAACTTCCTGGTGAGGAGTAACTTTAGGTACTTAGTCCAGGTTGGTATCTCAGCCAGAGCATCCAAAAAGGGTATATGAACATGAAGTTTCTTCATAGCTTCTTTAAACTTATTGAATCTAGTATCAAGCTTGGTTTGCCTTAGATGGGATGGAAAGGGTATACGAGGCTTATATACAAGAATATCAGGTTCTGGTGTTTCAGTTTCTTCATCAGTAGATTTCTCAAGACTTCCCTTATCTGTCTTATCTTCTTTTGATTGAGACTCTAGTGTTGTTGAGTTTTGGACAATCACAGGTTCATCTTCGTCTATAATAACCACAGGTGTCTCTACTGGGGGATCTGAACAATCTTTTCCTGACCTGGTGGTGACTGCCTTCAACTGTTCAGGATGCTTAGGATTGTTCTCGGGTTGGCCAGCAAAGACTCCAGTAGGTGGCTTTATTCTAGCTGCAAGTTTAGCTAATTGAGATTTAATAGCCTTCTGCTGAGCTTGTTGGTTAGCTATCATGGTTTGCTGAGTTTGCAACATCTTTTCAATGGCTGATAGCTTGTCATCAGAAGATACGGGTCCTACTTGCCGTCCTTGTTGTTGATTAAGATTATGATACTGAGAGTTGTTTTGATAATTATTATAGTTCCTATTCTGAAAGTTCCCCTTGAAATTTCCTTGATTCCCAAAATTCTGTTGTTGATTATACTGGAATCCTGGTGGGCCTCTTGGTTGATGGTTTGAACCAAATTGATGCGAGTTTACTACTCCAGAGGGGTTTCCATATTGAAAACCTAGGTGATTCCTATTCTGATTCGGATTGTAAAAACTTTGCCCAGGAATAGTGTTGATAGCATTAAGATTTTCCATCTAACCATTATCTCCTTGTCCACATACATTGCTCAGTACAACGTCATAGAGAACATTGCATGATAAAGTGGAATGATCGGTGCTCTTACATGCTTCACAGAACAGGGAAGTGGACTTGACCTGCTCCGGTCGCCGAGTGGGTGAATGTCCTCTTCGTATAGCAGCTAAAGATGATTCAATATGGTCTTGCTTGGCAACTAAGACTTTTAAGGTTTCAGCGATAGACTTGTACTCAGGAATAGCTTCGGCCATAGCTACCTTCAAGACTCCTTTACCTACATATCTTCCCCAATTGGCTTGATTTTCTGCTCCCAGGGTGATGACTCTTAATGCGTTGTCATAACTTTGACGCATGAAGTTTCCTCCAGACGAGGAATCTAGAAACCTCTTAATATCATCATCCACACCCCTATAGAAAAAAATCTCAATGAGTTGGTTTTTGGGAATTCCATGGTGTGGACATTTGCGTAGAAGCTCTTTGTACCTATCCCATGCTTCAACAAGAGTTTCTCTAGGTACTTGAGTGAAATATTTTATCTGGCCCCTAATTTCATATGTGAGAGATGGAGGATAGAATTTTTCCAGAAACACATTTTGGAGTTGTTCCCAGGTGGTGATGGGAATTTCACTTTGCAATGAATTGTACCAACTTATGGCTCTATCAGAAAGGGAATACGTGAAGAGACGGAGTCGAATGGCATCATCAGTGACTCCGTTTTGCTTTGTCATAGCACATAGATCGATGAATCTCAGAAGATGTCCTTGGTTTTCCTCTGCTTGTTTGCCATAGAAAGGGTTGTTTTGAAGTAATGTGATCCAATGTGCCCTAATCTCAAAATTGGCAGCATTGATGGGAGGAGGTTGTACTGGATGATGAACATTTGCAGCTTTCGGGATTGAGAACTCTCTGAGATCCTTTTGTAGTTCGGCTGCTTGTGCTGCTAGGATTTCCTGTTGAACTGCAGTCCTAGCTTCTTGCATGAGCCTCTCTCTTTGTGCATTGATGGCTTGAGCCACCCTTCGGGCTACCTCTTCTTCTTGAGCCATCCTTGCTTGATTCTCTCTGATCTGATGATGGAAAGTTCTGTCTATTTTGGGATCAAAGCTCGCTGTGAGTCCGGGGCTGTCTGAACGGTGCATACACTATGCCTTGGGTTGTACCTGAAAATAGAAAGATTTTGAAAGCGAGATCCACAAAGTAGAGTCAAATTCAAGTAGATGATCGATTGTTTCAAAAGAAAAAGCAAAATCCTAGATTAGTCTTAAAAGAACTAGATTTGACTGACTGATTCTGTTGTCCCCGGCAACGGCGCCAGAATTTGACGTGGTATTTTTGAACACACTAACAAACTCACTCGGGGTTGAAATCCCCGAGATTTTACCCAAACCAAAGTGCAATAATACCACCCGCAAGCGAACGAGTCTTATCGCAGTATAGTTAAGGATCGAACCCAAAGGACAACCTTTTTAAGAATCCTTGTCAGTCCAATCTAGCTCAAGTAAAACTAATATTTAGAATGATTGGTTGATTTGAGGTTACTTCAACTAATTGCAAGAAAGTAAAAGCTGAATAAAAGTTGGGTTTAGATCAATGATATGGAATCGCTGGGATGGTACCGGGTTTCACCTCCGCTACACCTGCAAACACATTCTATCGCAAACAAGCCAGGCAAGATATATCAATCCAAATAGAGCTGCTGCAGAACCAAATAATCCAAGATATATCGAACAACTAATCAAAACAGTTTCCTAGTTGCGGCCAAACGGTCTCCATGCTTTAGAGCAGCAAATCGGTCTACGTGCATGTGACCATTCGGTCTCGTATTGTGATGCATGTCCATGCGGTCTTGTGTAAAAGACCAAACGGTCTTGGTGCATGGTTTCCATGCGGTCTCGCAGTCTGATTGCAAACAGTTCCGAAGTCTGGCTCCAACCGATCTCACAGCTAAACGGTCTTCGACCTTGGCGCCCAAACGATCTTGAGACCGCATGGGCTCATGCGGTCTTGGGACCGAATGGGCTCAAACGGTCTTGAGACCGCATGCGCTCAAATGGTCTTGAGACCGAATGCGCTCAAACGGTCTTGAGACCGAATGCACTCAAACGGTCTTGAGACCGCATGGGCTCAAACGGTCTTGAGACCGCATGCGCTCAAACGGTCTTGTTCAACTTTGTCAAAACCTACATTAAATGAACAATATTTAGTTAAAACCTTGATAATCGAATCAATTAAGTAATTTTGCGCATTATGATTCATATAGGTATTTAATGAGTGAGAAAGTATATATATGGAGTTGAATTTGTTCCAAAGTGATAATTGAATTACATGATGAATATGCATTCATCAAGGATTCCGCCATGAGCATGGTCAGGAAGATGATTGTAGCTCTGTGGAGGAACGGTCTTCTATACAAGGTCGAGGCAGATCTGGATGAGGAGGGAAGAACACCACGGCAGATGGGGTAGATCTTCTCTCTCCACCTTCTCTTTCTTCTCGTGGACCTTGCTTGCAGCAGGAGGAGCAGCTCGTGGATGAGATGGCGGCGTAGAAATGGCGTAGACGCAGAAGATCTAGACCCAAATCTAGATCTAGATCTGAACGAGGTGGCTTGCAGATCTGAGTCTTCACTCCAGATCTAGGTGAACAGTCCGCAAAACCACCACGGGGGCAGGTTCTTGGCTATGGAGATCGTCTCCTTAGGCCCAGGACAGACCTGCAGCCTAACAGTGTCTGGAGATGATGATCTGGATGACTAGAGTCGTGTCCTATTTATAGGCAGGCTGGGCACCGACTTAAAATCATGACCTTGTCATTTCTGCAGCGGGTCGCGGCTTTTATTGTGGTCGTGGTATTTGTCGTGGTCGCGGTATTTTTCGTGGTCGCGGCTTTTTTCGTGGTCGCGGCATTTGTCGTGGTCACGACATTTGTCATGGTCGCGGCATTTGTCGTGGTCGTGGCTTTTGTCGTGGTCGCGGATTTTGTCGTGGTCGCGACATTTGTCATGGTCACGGCATTTGTCGTGGTCACGGCATTTGTCGTGGTCGCGGCTTTTGTCGTGGTCACGATCAGCAGCAGGTCATGGCCACGGGCAAATGCCCTGGTCACGATGTAGCAGAGCTCCCTTAGTCACGGCTATTCTTGGATGTGGTTGGATAGCTGTGGACCGTGGGGAAGATCTCGAGCGGAGTCGCAATTGTGGAAGGGTAGAACCGCATGCGCGATCATGGAATTGCGGACAGGTGGCTTAGCAAAAGATCGCGACCAGGCTCTGAATCGCGATCGCGATTAGGTCATGCTGGGAGAAGAAGGGGACCCGCTGACTGCTGTTGCTACCAAGCGTGCTCGAATAGAGTATTGGGCCGAGAAGACAAGGCCCAAATGCTCAAAGTGACCTGCACGGAGGTGCAAAAATTCAATAAAAATAGAAGTAAAATCAATTAAGCCGATATAAGTTGCATATGAAAAGATAAGGCCGACAAAGGCTCATTAAAGCAATTAAACCAAGTCATCTCGCATATAAGAAGATAGAGCTAGTAAAAGCGAATAATCAGGGCAAAACATGGCCAAACGAGGCGATTAGACTCAGATGAATATGCGTTCATCACTCACCTCAGCGAGAATCCCAATTTAAACATCCCACACCAGGCTAAGAAGAAGAAAATCAAGGGAGTCAGAAGGAAACAACCAGCAGCACATGTACATGAACAATAATAAAACCATACACACATGTTCACCATTCAACATATAATTACATCATGAATTGTTATAACATTTGATTTTACATATTGAACAACAAACTTATACATATATATGTACTACATCTAAACAACAGGATCTTAAGACAACAGGTCCACCTGTACATCAGCTTGCCACACAACTCTCACTATCCTTGGATCTTCAAGAGCATAACCACAACCTAAACAAAAGATTACATGTGGTACACGTTAGCACAATATTCAAGAACATTGTACTGAGTACGCCTACATGTCTTTTATATACCTCTCATCATATCTTGGCAATAAAATAAAACTAATATACTTGGCAGTAATAGAAGAATATAAGAAAAGTGTATACTTGCACAAAGGTATTCATTAACAAAAGAGAACACATATATTAAGCTTATTTTCCATTATATCTCAAGGCCTTTATGATCACTACCAAATAGTTGGATCATATGTACAATGTGACCACTACCAAAGAGTTGGGTCCAAGCACACTACTAAAGAGTTGGTGCTTCCATATGTACAATGTGACCACTACCAAAGAGTTCGGTCACTTCCAAGCACACTGCCAAAGAGTTAGTGCTTTCATATAATGGAACAGATATATTATGTTTGATGTGTTCATAGCAACAAGTATAGAAAACCAACCAACATATCATACAAGAACAATCATTTCAATCGATACCATATGCCAAGTCTTTACTACCATATAACACAAGCATAATGTATAATAAGCCAAGTAAGAGGTAATGGCGTACCTTCCAAAGAGATAGATCATTCCAATCACATATTCCTCATGTCATCTATATCTTTGTTAAACCTGATCAAGACAAGATCACATACTATCATCAGATTCTTATCATCTTACATCTCATCTTACCCTAGTCGTGTTCATTAGAGTTTAGCTTATCTCATAATGATATTCTCATTATTACTTGTATTCTTGCCTTAGATTTACATTACTGATGTCATATTCCATATTATGATTCCTTATCTGAACATTATCTTCCATAGCATTTTTGTGCACATTAATTAACCCTAGGTTACACCATTAACCAAGATTAGGGTTTTAAACTATGTATTAAAGGTCAAATTCATATAACATGAATTATATGCATCATCATGATCTCATCATTAAATCTGAGGTTCAATATACTGATATGAGCTTTCTCTGTAAATTTCATCATTTATAGAGCACGTATGTATTTATTGCATTTTATTAGGGTTATCAGCCCTAATTAGACATATTAAGAAAATTACATGATTTCGTACATCATCATCATAATCACTGACATCCAAAGGATTATAAGCATGAATATTGATTTACTGACATATTCTCATAATTTTAGGCCAATGTTTGATATTTATTATCCATCAATTAAGCATTACACATCTTATATGATATCACAGTTATTAATGCATTAAAGGTTGATATTATGCTTCCATATTGTTTTACACATTTTTCTGAGAAGTTAGGTACCTTATTTGTAATTTTCTGATGAACCGGCTATTTACTATGATTTATTGAAGATGTGTGCGTATATGAGGATTTTACCTTTTCTCGGCCACTCAGAACTCACCACGTGGTCTCTAGGGCGTGGCTCAAGGCTTGGGGGTAGGAGGGCCGTCTGGTTCTCATCTGATGAACCCGGTTCAAATGGGTTTGGCCCATACGCCTTCTTCTCTATCTCGCTTTCTCACGATCCTTCTGATCACGACGCCGTTGCGGTCTTCTGACCTATTGTGTTGCTGTCCGGCGTGCGATGGTCTCAGTTTCCTCTGCTCAACCCTGATGCTTGCATGCATCACCCACTTTCTGGTGCGATCTCCTCTTTCACCCATTACGTGAAGCAAATTTGTCTATTGAGCACTTGTCATGCGGCAGGAAGTAGCAAGCCGCCGCCGTGATCCTCCTCTCCGGCGAGTGATCAGCCTTCAACACATCTGCGCAGCCACAAAGCTATGCTGCCACATGCCCCTGCGCCGCTGTGAAAGCAAGGCAACAGAGACGCCGACCTCTCCTTCTCGCGACCTCCTTCACCTGCCAAGGATCCCGCCGCACAAAGCCGTTGAAGCCAAGGCAACCACTGGCTGCCTCTTCTCCTCCCATCCTGAGCTGGCTGGCTTGCCAGTTCTTATACCTGATGCCACGTGATCATCTGCTCATGTTCTCCGGCCTACACTCAAGCACCGTCGCGGAAAGGTGCTGCTTCTCCTCGCGGTTCGACGAACTCGGCGGCATTGCTGCTTCCATGGCAGAGCGAGCGAGCAGAACTGCCTCCTCCTCGGCACTGGCCTGCGTCAGTCTCCCGTTGTGAGACTCTATCTCACGGCCGCCATTGCGGGATGCACATGGTGCTGCCACCGTAGCTCCATCCTTCTACCTCCCTTTTCTAGCTCCAGCACTCACCTGCTCACCGTGATGGAGAGCTTTGGGAAGCGAGGAGGTCGTTCCCACTCTACAGACTACCGAAGGCCCTCATCTTGGGTTCGAGGTGGATGTAGAGAATGAGGCAGACACAACCATCCCCTCAGTTTTGTTCCTTGGCCCACGATTACAAAGTGGTGGCGACAAGGCTCGCTACTCATTCTCCCACCCCCCCCCACGATCTCCAGTCAGACCGAAGGTAAGGGATGAAGACTAGACCATCCGATCTGAAATATAAGTCTTGGATCGATGCACGTAAAAGGGCAATCCGTGGCTTATTAAAGCTATGTGATATGGCCCTTAGATCTAAGATATAGGGATACAAACTGACCACACATACCCAACCCTCAAGCAAGGGGGCGCGTGACACAGGCTAAGGATCGAAACTTAGGTCCATAAATCATCAACCATGCACATTATTTCACTATATTGAAACCTTCATAACTTCTTCTACAAACATCCAAATGCCACCAAATTTTAACCATAGCTTCTTTATCTCTCGATATACCTTCTACTCAAATTTGGTGACCAAACTCAGCTATTAGTCCATTCAATTAAATTCCTCAAAAGGCATTAAAAGAGATGTCTTAATCATTATGTCAACCTCACCTCAACACTCCTATTTTGTCAAAAGCTTAGAACTCTCAATATTATTCAACCTTATGATTTCACTTATGTCATTGGATGATTAAGGACTCCAAAAGTCCACTCCATCACATATACAACCAAGGCATACTGCAAAAAACACATGTCAATACAACATCTACAAAACACCCCTTCTAGGACCTAAGATTACAGGGACAACACATAGGACTCTACTACAACACTAGCAACATACCCAACCTTATGCATTCACTGATCTCCTTGTTCCTCCTCCTCAACAGCATGATCTCTACCATGTCATGCACAACCACCTAAAAATATGTGTAAAACCTCAAGGGTGAGACCCATGTCCCAGTGAGAGATATAACTCTCCATCAACAATTGTTGTAAACACAAATTATGTTTAAGTAGGGAAATAATATTATTGACAAGATAAGAAGATTCAGCTAAATGAATAATTTTAAATAGATTACACATACTAAGTAGGTTAAGCAGCTATAACTGATAAGTAGAACAAGTTATGCATTTAGAAGGAATATGAAGAACATGTATAACAGTTGATTCCTCTTATCGCATTATAATACAACTGAGAAGTACAAGAAATAAGGAAAGGGCAACAACCAATGTGAATCTTGTTTAGCCTTAATAAGATATACTATATGGTTGTGTTACATCTTTTATTAAGCCATGAGGACTTGATTTGTCCCACCCAAATCCAACTAATCACTGCTAAGTCAAAATCAGTTTCATGCAAGATATATGTAAGAGCCAATCAACGATCTCACCTCCACCTCTCAGTCAGTACAAGAGACATTGTGAGACATAACATTCAACTACCACCAGAGATATATGGTTAAACCAAAAACACCTAGCCCACCTTAGTACAAGTCATGGCGCTAGACACCAAGGTATATGAGACAACCCTGCCTTCGAGGTGCAACCGTAGTTGCCCTCAAAATAACATCACATAATATAATCACCAATACATGACTGCATCCATTCTCAAAATACTTGGGATCTAGATAACAAGGATATACTCTCCATGCTACCCGCATACTTAATAGTATGCGCTTCAACTTTCCCTCAAGAATACTCATTTCACCATCCAACAAGTTCTACAGTGGAAAGGATCTATGGCACATGATGACTACATGATTAGGGTTTCACTTGATTAATTGAGCCAATTGGGTATCTTTTATACTGCATCAATCAAGTTACAACGTACAAACCCTAAATAGATTCTACGAATATAAGGAAGAATTGCAAGTCTACAATAAAACTTATAAGACAAACTTGTCACATCACCACTTTATACCATTTCACTTCCATACACAAGGCCATCACCATCACCACATCCCTATGGGATAATCATTCCTTATCATATCACTAGAGGATATCACCTCAATCAGGCACAAATCCATAGCCAAGGTCATATGACCATTCACTTGTTTTGTTCTTGAGGGGAACATCATTATTTCAACATGCCTCATCAAGGCTCATAATCACCATTGTATCATACAAGTGACACCACAACAGTCATAACTTATGATGCTCATTCAACCTGCAAATTAGGGTTACAACAAATAGGAGAGTGAAAATACTTCACTACCATGTTAATCACTCAATCAAGTAAGCATTATCATCAAGTACTCGAGCTAGGGTTAGGGTTACTCATAGCTTACCTATTAGGGTTTCATAATAGCAATTAACTTCATACCCTAATTATCATCACTTCCCACATTCTTAGAATGAATTAGGTCAAGATTTATCATAATAACCAACAAATCATGAAATCAACAAAGTGTAGCGACCATAAGCGGTGTCAACATCTCTAGCGATCGCTAGGCATTAGTTACCCTAGTGACCACTAGGGCTAGGGTCAGCCATAGTGACCACAACAACCCTTTAACATAGCTACCAACACACATCACAAAACATGGCGACTGCAACAAGTAACAACATTCGAGACCACCACACCTAATCAAATGTAGAGACCACAACTAAAATCAAAGCATAGCGACCAACATCAAACCATGCATAACAACCACAACAAGGACCTAAAAGCATAGAGACAGCAAGAGAGTATTCCATGTGTATCAACCGCAATACATGACTTCTATCAATACATAACGGCCAAGAACATCAGGGAAGCACAACGTCCATTTAAGGCTAACAAACCATAGCAACCGTTATGGAAACATAGAGACCAAGGTAGTTAGGGTTATGGATATAGAGGGCAAACCCAAACCCCAAACCCCAAACCCCAAACTCAACCACCATTTTAGATCTAGCAAGCACATGAAACTAGATAAACACGGTGACCAAAATAGGTGTGAGACATTACGAATCTAAAAGGTCACCAAAGAGAAAACCACATGAAGATGATGAAAACCAAAACCCTAAAATGTTCATCACAAGGATAAACCTAGAAACCATACTATGATTGCGAAAACCAAATGTTAAGCACATGAAATGAAGAGTTATAAACCTCCATCACCAAGAGAGAAACAAAACCATGATCATGAGGATAAAACCAACGTTCAATATGTGCATGCAATAACCAACAACTCCATCATCCACTAAATCTATGGTACAAGAATTAGGGTTTAAGAAAAAGAGTTAATCTATGCAAGATCATCACAAAATCATAAACCCTATCTCAATATATCATCACTAGACAACTTATAATCATGTTTTATAGATAGATCATTAACATGCAAGATGAGTGCAAAAATAGTAGAGGGAAAAGTTATATAACTCGGCTTGAAGTAAAGAACAACTCTAAAGCCAAGAAGCTTCAAGAGAGAGAATAAAACCAAAGCTTGCATTAACTCCATGGACAAGCAAGATCACCTCGATAGAAGAAAAACAAACCTAGGTTAATAGAAAGCTCAAAGAGGAAAGAACATAGACCATAGGTTGAAAAGAAAGGGAAAAGAGGAGATCTTCATCTCGTCATAGGTACTACCATGGGAAGACCATGGATTCGACCACACAGAGAGAAGCTCCTCAAGAGAACCACCATGGAGAACTATGGATCGGCTAAGATAAGAAAGAGAGGGGCAAGATTTGCAAGAAAATGAAACCAATAAGGTTAGACCACTTACTACAATCAAAAGTCACTAAAGGATCACCAAAAAAGAGAGATGATCAAACCCTAGATCACCAAATGCAAGTGTTCAACCCCCTTGCTGCAATGATGAGATCTTCTCCACCACCAAGACCACAAGGACGAGTTCTAAAGAAGAGAGAAGGAAGAGATGGTGCAAAAGGATCATAAACATGCAAAGAGAGGGGTATAAATACCCAAGTGTAGGAGAGAGGTGAGGGATATTAGGTGTCAAGTCACTAGAGCCACTTGTCCCTCAAAAATTTTCATGCAAGCACTAAAGACCTAAATGAAACAAGGAAAGTTAAAACCAAGGGAGGGTAGTGACCACTTGATCACATAAAACACTTCAGTTGAAGCAAACATGGCAAGCAACATGGTAGTGATTGTTAAACCATGTCAACCAAAACATACCAACCATGGTCCAAGATCAAATGATTGCCAAGACATCAACACAAGCCAGAACACCTTCGATCATAATAAACCAGACCAAGGTAAGGCACATTGATCACTACAAACTCAACCAAAGGAGAACATGTCAGTTGCAACACACAAAGGATCAACATACATGGTCGACATCACCATCAACTCAAGCATCCAAGCAAAACCCTAACTCAACACGCATGATGTCACCCCGTCAACCAAAATACAACAAGGTGACCATATGTGTCACTCTTTATATCATGATCATAAAACATAGGAGGCACATACAACATGTGACAAATTGCAAGATAAACCCTCAAAATGGGTCGATTACAACTTGGTCCAAAATAATCACATATATAGCATAATGAGTTCAAACATCATCTAAATAGGATCGAACTTAAAACATAAGCATGTCACATGTTATTAAGGCACACCACATGTTAGATTAAGGTTTGAATCAAAATCTAGGTTAGGGGTCTTACATTATCGGATAAAGAGCTTCAAAGAGGATGAATTGCCACTCCTAGTCAGAATTCCACTTCGTACCACTTGTACTTTAGAGATTTTTTTCTATCCTTCTTCTACCATGTTCTTATTCATATTCTACAACTTGTTTCTACTTTCTCTAGACATGGACAATTATAACCTTTGTTCTTGTGCATGGGGGAGTAACTCCCATTGCATAACTTTGTTGAACTCGAATTTCATGTCTAATGCTAGTTTTTTTGTTGTTCTAAGGTTTATCGGTGTAGCTTTCTTCTTAAATGCTCGGCTAGCCATTTTGTGTATATGATTTATGATCCTTGTTTGATTTGGCAAGATATGCACAGGATTAAGGAGATTTGCCTTAGCAACATTACATTGACCACAAGAGTGTCTGGGATACATTGAGGAGCAAGGTTTATAATGTGAAATTTAGTATAAGCACAAGAGTGCTATATCAAATTAAGACGGTCCTACGGTATCGAGAGGTGTGTGTAGGATGCAAACCTCCTTTTTGTTGTTTCTAGCATAGTTGATTTTCATAGTTCACATTGTTGTGCTATGGTTGTGAAATCTTGTCCCCAAGACCTTTGACCAATTGAAATTTGAAACCAAATGACATCTATGTGTTGTTTCTAGCATAGCTAATATTCATAGTTCACATTGTTGTGATATGGTTGTGAAATCATGTCCCCAATATCTTTGACCAATTGAAATTTTGAAACCAAGTGGCGTTTGTTTTAGTTTAATTCTTTAATTTGTTTAGTTTACTAGTGTAAAACCAAATCATCCCTTGAAACTAATCTATATTGTTGAAATTTAATACTCTTATGTCTAATAGTACTAAGCTCCTTGGATGATCTCGACTATACTACACACACTCGTATACTTGCTGAGTACTATTCAAGATTATAATTATATAGACTTGTGTACAGTGCTAACAGATTAACTTGGTATGGTATTATTTTCCTTCACTCTTTGTGTGTATATACCCAAAATTAGGATTCTTTATAAGGGTTAAGGGGTAAGCTTTACATAATAAGGTTTTATCTCTCTTTTAACCCACCTAGGTTTTCATAACCAACTGTGTTAGCCCAACCCAACTCCGTCATGGATGGATGGGTATGCCAACCCATATCAAGGTCTTTCTAGGGTCCACCCTTACTAGAGAGACACAAATTATATGGCATATGTTTCCAATCTATTTATCTAGTTTACGTTATATGTACTTTATTTGGCGTTGGATGATTGTATCCTACTTCTTCCTAAAACCCTAACTCAAGGTGAAGAGAGAAGTTATTTATCGGGTTAAGAGAGAAAATACATGAGAATAGGATGATTAAGTTGAAAAGACATCGAGGGATTTTACTTCGGGCAAAAACCTCAAGCTTTGGCCAAATGGGATTCATAGGGACAAGTGAGTCCTCCTTTACCATAGAATGGTGTAAAGGAAAATCTTGCCAGCCTGAGGTTGTGATCCTTTCTAGACATCATTTTATTTAAAAACTTCTCTAATAACTCCCTTATGTCTCTATGTAATATTAGAAAATATTAATTATTACAAGTTATTTACAAAATCTACACTATGATAGCAATTGTGAGGAACTCTTCCCTCCATTACCCCCAATTCAAGGTAGACCAAGGGACAAAGATCATCATCTCATTGTTATAGGATCTAGATTTAAGAAATAACAAATAAGAAATGATAATTCTAGTCATAAAATTGTTTGATACAAAAGGATGTTGATTTCTCCTCAAAGGAGTTTATATAATTTCCCACTATGAAGATACAACATCATAGGAAACATTATCATTACAATGAAGAAGATATCATGACTTACTATCTAGCCAATCCTCCTTATGACTTTGGCTTTGTGATGTTTCATGCATTCATCTAAATTTATATATCTTTGTATCTTTACATATGTCAGCTACCTCAAAATGTCGACAAACAACACACGGGCATTATTTTTCTGTACTTGTAAGTGAGTGCATAAAAAAGTATGCATGTATGATGAATAACATATATTACTCAACATTCAAATAGTTTCGTATACAAACTTGCAATTTCATTTTAATATTCTAACCATGATTGTCATGCCACCTCATGTCCAATCATTTCTCTATCCATAATTGGACTCATATGATCTACCCCTTGGTAACCTTAGGTTCAAAACAAAATATAATGAATTATGTGATACACATAAGCATTATATTTGGAGTGAACTAAATAAACGATTAACAATTTAACATAAGATCAAACACTTCATAAATCATCTGAAAATCCGTCTATAGTTGATATGATCTAGTATTCATGGTATTACCGCATACCTTGTTGACGAAGATATCATGCAATATTATACATGTACTTTAGGTATGTATGAAATCCAAACAACTAAGTATAGATTCCAGCAATCATTCAATCTACAAGTATGTGTGACACTAGGTTGTCACCATCATATTCATATGACCTGAAGCATGGTCTAGTCAAGATCTAGATCTTATGGGTCTTGGTTTAGTTTGATATTAGGGTTAGGTTTCCAAAACCCTAATTCTCATGTTCAATATCTGCTAATTTAGAAACCTAAAGGTTCATCAATGATACTCTAACTTGTATTTATCACAAGATTCCATTATCATTCCATAATATTAGATTACATCACCAAGTAAACATACTCAAAAAAATAAACATTCTAATTATTAAATCTAGGGTTTTCATATAATCATTACCTTATATTCATGTATTAACACATACTTTTTGGATTATATGCATATCTAGGTACTGAATCTATTTTATTTGAATTCTACTTATTTTTAATTGATCAATTTTGTATACAAATTCACTATATTTCGAGCTACCAAGTAATTTCTACAAGAATTGCAAGATTAACATATGCAGACCAAAAGGATGTTAATTTATCCTGAAAGAAGTTTATATAATTTGCCAATATGAAGATACTAAATGAGAGGAAACATTATCATTACAATTAAGAATATATCATGATTACTATATAACCAATCCTCCTTATGACTTTAGCTTTGTGATCTTTGATGCATTCATCAGAATCTCCATATCTTCATATCTTTTACATATGTCATTTATCTAAAATATCAAAAACAAATACACGACCAGTATATTGCTAAACTTTGTATGTGGGTGCATACAAAATCGTACATGTATGATTATCTACATATGTTACTCAACATTTAAATAGTTGCACATATGAATTTGCATTTTCATTTAAATATTTTCACCCATGCTTGTCATGCCACCTCACGTGTAGTCATTTGTCCATCACTAGAATCATATGATCTACCCCTTGGTAGATCTAACCCTATATTTTAAAATAAAATTGAAAAAATAATGTGATATACATAAGCATTATATTTGAAGTGGAAGTACAAAAGCATCCAAAGAAATTTAACATAAGGTCAAACACTTCAGAAATCATCTAGAAATTTATTGAAATTTAATATAATTGAATATTCATAATATAACTGCATACCTTCTTAATGAAGAAATCATGTAGTATTATCCATGTACTTAAAGTATGTATGTAATCTAAACAACTAAGTATGGATTCAAGCAATCAATCAATCTACAAGTATTTGACACTAGGGTGTCACCATCATATTCATATGACTTGAATCAGGGTATAGTCTAGATCTATACCATATTGATCTTGCTATAGTTTGATATTAGGTTTAGGTTTCCAAAACCATAGTTCTCATGTTCAAAATATACTAATTTAGAAACCCCAAATGTCCATCAAAGTAACTCTAAACCTATATTTGTCATGAGATTCCATTATCATTCCATAATATTAGATTATATCACAATGAAACATATTTAATAAATGCAACATTCTATTTAATAAATGCAGGGTTTGCATATATTCAAAACCTTAGAATCATGTATTAATACATACTTCCTAGATTAGAAGTGTATATAGGTACTGAGTCTACTTTACTTGAACTCTAATCATTTTTATTGATCAAATTTTGTATACAATGTCACTATATGTTGAGCTACCATATTATTTATACAATTATTACAAGATATAACATATGCAATCATGGATCATCACATCAGCCATCTAGACAATACTTTAACCAACCTAGGGCCATGTTTTAATCAAAGTGAAAAGACTCTAGTGCCCATGTAATGTGAATCAAAATGTCACATGAATATGGGTGCATGGGTAAAATTATCATTGGGGTTCATATTCTCCCTCACGCCATAGCTTCCATGAGTCACTCAACAACTAACTTTGGGTTGCTCACATTGAAAGATATTGCTATAGGATAGATTTCCTTTGAACGTCACCCATGAAGTCAGTGATCCCTTTGGCTTATAGTGAAGTGTCCTGAACTATTAGTGGCTAAGTTAGGACTTACCACTAATAAAAAATGAAGAACAATGAATTGCAAGAGATGAATTACCTAAGGTTCTAGTGAGGAAGGACCTTGGCGAGGTTGTTAAAGAGAATGGGAAAGTCCTCCTCTACTTGAGAGGGCCACCAGTGGTCTGGACCATGGTTTCAGATGGTGATCTTCCTAGTGATACAATTATGACTCAGCGGAAGGTTTCAAGGCCTCCTCACACCATGCTAAGGTAGGGGCCCCTAATGGTCATCTACAAATTTGGCTCAGGGTGAAGCAGGGGTTAAATTCTTGCTTTGAGTTTCTGAGAGGGAAATTAGAGTTGTGGTTAGGTTTTAAGGCTCCTGGGTTGAAATTAGGATTTTTGTAATTATGTCATTGTCTCAGGGAACTTCGAGGCATCCATAAATGGGTGTCGGGTTGAGAGATAGACTAGCAATGTTCTGTCCTAGGTTCCTAGTTTATCCTAGACTTGGCATTATTACCACAGCTGGAGATAATGATCAAATTGGAGTTTTTTTAGTTCAATTTGCTCACCCAAAATCAGTGGGATAATTCCTAGGAGTTCACATGGTCCATATAGGAAGAGATATGTTGAGGAAGCTTGGGGTTCCTACAAGCGTGGGGCTCGGGTAGAGTTTAGGCAAGGGAAGAGATCTCTCTACTTGAAACTCTACTAGGATCTATGAGTCCAAATCCAGAGGGATTATCCATTTTTATTCTCAATTTTATTCTATATTAAACTCCAATGTAATAGATAATTATCTAGGCCATATTATAATTATGATTAATCTCAATTTCTAGGATAATTTTCCATTACCTATTATCTCTCTTTAGGAAAAAGGTCAAACTTTAATTAATCCACTAATTACCTAAAATTTGGTTTTCAAACAATAAGCATATAATTCTTTAATCAATTAACTAAGTCACAAGATAACTTATAATCTTCTAGATTTTCTCTCATGGTCTAATACTTTGATTATCAACCAACTAATCATTTATTAGGATACATAACATGAGCACGAACTACTAAATTCTTATTTTTTATCCTTAGGACCGATTTCTAAACCCAAAAATGGTTTCATTGCACTTATCTTTGATCCTAGGGTCCATGGCTCAAACCTAGGCCTTTTGATGGACCCACAAGCTTCACCATATTCTTAGTTATGATATTAAGGCTTGAAAGACCATACGATCTCAATTGAATTCTAATATTAACATATTTGTTTAATATTATTATATTTACTTATATTGAAGACTCATAATTTTCTAAATATCAAATTGATCAATTGGAGTCATAATAGGTTACTCCTTACTTTATTTTGATTCTCACATAATATACTTTACTTAGATCTAAAATTTTAATATGAGGTTATTATAGGTTTTGTGCCCTGGTCATTTTTTATTATTTTCATTCCAAAGAGTTTATGACATGGCAATGAAAGATGGACCTTAGAAGATCTTTGGGTGTTGTCTTGTTGTTTGGGACTGGTATCCGACATTCAAACCTAGTCTGGAGACACCCACTCGTTTTCTTACTTGGTTCTGCATATTGTATGTGCCACTATAGGTATATGTCCCTAACATGTTTGAATACATGGGGATGGCATTGGGCATGTTAATGAAGGTAGAGTCACATACCACATGTTGCACACAGAGAAAGTTTGCCAATCAGGACATCGAGATTGACACATCAAAACCCCTAATCCTTAACATCCTGATTAACGATTTGATTATATATGAGAGGATCCATAATAGGTGCATCATATGTGGGAATATGGTACATACCCCCAATACTACAAGGATGAAAAAGCAAATATAGATACTCAGGGAGAATAGGTCCATGAAAATATCAACAATAAACAAAGGCTAATCAAAGCAATGAGTGGTACCAACAGAGGAACACAAGAAAAACAAGTCTAAGAGGAAGCCAACATAAAGTAGATAATACACATGAGAAGCTTTGAATTAGTATCGGGTTCATTTTTTGCTATGTATGCTTAGATAGCCAATCATTTGATGATTGTAATGGCATATCTTGTAAATGATTTGATTAATAATAAAGGCAATCTTCCAATTTATTATGTTTTACTCAATTATGAGGTAATGATGTAACATAATAAATGTCTAAAGAATGACATTACTCAATGATGTATGTCTTTGGGTTGATGACCAAAATGATGATATCATATGGATGTCAAGGATATATTCATTATTGTTATGTCCCTAGTCGGATATTATTGTGGAAGGCTAATAGACAACAGTGACACTTAAGACTAGAGTGTGTTGTTCGATGATAGAATCTCACTAGTCATGATATGTGACACCAAACCAAGCACATTAATACTTGTTAGAGAACTATGTATCAAATAGACCCACCTTGAGAGTGACACATGGAAACCATGATAAGTAGTCAGAGTCATCTCTTATATTGATGATGGTGATTGTGGTCCTTAGACTTGAAATCACTACACACATCACATGTTGTTCGATGTACTATGATGTCATCCATTGTGATCCTAGATAAGGTTTGACATAAAGGTGGTTCTCAGGTGCACTGTGAGACATGGAGATGACTGAGTGTTGTAGATGGGATTTATCCCTCCTATAGGATTTTGATATCCCGATCACTTGATAAGTGAAAATGAGAAATGCATGTCCATGCTGATGTGAGCCAATATGTGATATTGACCTTACACATATATCATACAGTTTGTTCTAGTTCAAGGAACATGGATTGAACGTTGTAGAGGATGATGATTACATGCCTCTAGTTCAATCTAGATCAAATAAAAAGGAAATATATAGTTTCTTAACACCAATTATAGATTGTAGGTTGAAGTCGTTCTCCAACTTCTCCAATTACTTGGATAGCAATGAAGTCTTGCTAGATACCAATCATTGCGTGTGAAATCATAATATGACTATGAATATCACTGCCAATGTAATTTGGAGTCTACTGGGTCACACACATTGGATGTATTGGAATAGGATTATAATTGTGGACATGATTAGAAATGTTTTGGATCAAATTGACTACTAAAATTTGTAGGTAATTTACTAGAACAATATTGAAATATAATCTGAGTTAATTGGTTAAAATATTTAAGCCATTTAATTAGATTCCATTGTTAAGTCAGCTAGATGAATTAGAGAAATTGATTAGAGATGGATAACAAAAATTAGCTAATCAAGTAATATGGTTAATTAATTATTTCCATAATATTCTTTCATAGTCCATGAGTGTCTTATTTTAAACACAATCGTAGCCCTTTTTTCTAAGGGGTTTTGGGAAATGCCACTTCCTTTTGTCTCATATTTATAGGGGCATGACAGTTGAACAATTAAGAGACGCTCTTGTATGTGAACTCTAGTCAGCATCATCCCCAAGATAGAGAGAAAGAGAGTGACATGAAGCTAGTACGTCGTCAAGTAGAAGGATACTCCTTGATGTCAGCTTGAGAAGTGCCACATGGAGTTCCATTCCATCTGTGTGGATGAAGTAGAGATGAGACACTGAAGTGCCTACGTTTGGGGGATGTAGATGGCGACCGTCTGTCACATGAGGTTCTACACACGTCACCAGACTTGCTCTATGACGGGTATATGCCACGCACCCTCTTTCTAAATATGTTGTTATCAATGAGAACTACTAGTAGGCTATGTGGAGAAAAAAATATTGTTTGTGTTTTACTTGTCACCTCCACAAAAGCCAACACTACTATCAGAGCCACGTAGATCTATAATGTATTTGGATTCATTTCGATGGGATCGGCATTTATGTGTACCGTTTTCTATAGTTGCATGTGATGCGAACTTAAAACTGTTAATGTGCATATCTAACCTTATTCCACATATATCGCAAACATATTGTTTTTGACCTGAAGGATATGGTCGACTATGGAAAAATATGGGCACAAAAGTGAAATTGTGTAGACCTTTTCAGGAGTGTTGCCCCTATGACCCTTGGAGGGGCGACTTCCCCTCAACCTTTCCCACTGATCGGGATCCCCGCACAAGGGTGTTTCCCCTATGTACACGCATAGTCATGTGTGGGAGTCAAAAACTATTCAAAGAGGAATGTCCCGCATTAAAAGGACATAGTTTAAATATAGTATATAGAGAGAGAGAGATATATATATAGATATATAGATATACATATACGATCATACTTGTCTCCCTTAAAAAAAAAATATGTGCTGAATGCATGCATGGTTATGGCCTAGGACACCTTTTGTGAATGATGTGCTTGGCTATCTTGTGCTTGAATGTGAATGGTTGTGCATGGATCCATTTGTATAATTATTTCACTTGCATGTTGAGCCTCATCTATCATCTCAAAGTGTAATTAATTATATTCCCTCTAATCTCCCCTCAAATGTGACTCTAGGTTCTCCTTTTTACACATTATGTAATAGAGATAGGAATAGATTTAATTTCAGGAGACTTGATGTGAAGAGGCAACTTGAAGATCCAATTCCAAGGAGCGTACATGGAGAGGCAACTTGAAGATCCAAAACCAAGCAACATCCATGAAGTTGTTCACCTTGATGTTGATCAAAGGTAGGTTCATGTGATATTCATAGGTTTTATTGCATGAGATACAAAATACCATAGGTGGATTTTAATCCTTTGTGACTCCAAAGGACTATAGTAGTACGGCCATAACCAATGCTTTTGTGTTTGTGGATTGCATGTATGTGGTTTGTGATAGTATGTATATGATACATATTATAAGCATGTGGTGTTTGGATATGTATATGTATATATATAAAATCCCTCAATATAATACTTAGTCTTAGATGCTTTCTATAAACAACATACATGGCAAAATTGATCAACTAAGCGTAGGTTACACTAAAGTGTGGAGCACTGTCCATCTCATGGAAGTGTGATGATAGATGTGTAGATCTGCCAAAGCAGGGTGCATATTCTATCCTGTTGGCTTTTGGGTCAGTGTAACATACTAAAATTTGCGTACATTATCAATTTAGCCCTTACCAAGTACTTCCTTTTCTTTTTATCCTTTTGGCCTTACTTCTGAATTTGTGGAAATCATTAGTGGTTTGGAGATAATTTGTTCACTCATTATGCCAAAGTATGGGTTTATGCACAAATGCCTCAGTTAGGATTTCAATCAGGGTCGAAGATGTAAAATTTACCACTTAAGGTGAGATATTGATAAAATAATTTCATCCTAGAACCTCCATAGCCTCATGGAATAGAGAAAAATAATAAAGCCTTAAATAGGTTAATGTGGCATTAAATACCTTAATGTGACGCTTAGCGATAATGAGGAGTAAATGGGCTAAAATATCCTAATTCGTGCAAAATAATCTGATATAACTTCATATATTGATAATATGAAGATAATGAAGTCTAAATACATAAGATAATTAACTTAAAACCTAATTGTACTAAAAGTCATATAAGATAATTTCAAAATCCAAAAGTGAGTGCATGATCATGTTCTTTGGGTCCTAATTAGTCCAGATGCACATTTTTTACTTGATAGGATAATGTTTCATGCCCCAATTTTATGGGAGATTATAATTTCAAATTTTATAACCAAACATGTACCCGACTATGCTTTATTTTATTTATGGCATGTTTGGTTCGCGATGAATGGAGTGGAGGGGAGGGAAGGGGAAAGGGCTTAGGCTATTTGGTTGCACATGGTGAAGGGGAAGGGAAGGGAATGGAGGGGAATGAATCAAGTGTATTTCCAGCCACTTTTCTCCCCACCAAATCAGAGTGGAGTTTAGGGGAAGGGAAAAGACTTGGTAGGAATTTTATTATGAAGCTTGGAGGGAAATATGGAATTTGGAGGGAAAATATAAATAATATAGCAGGAAATACTTGTGTAGCTCACAATTAATGAGAATAAAGAGCATGTAGTCTCTCACCTCACGAGATATACAAAATGTCGAGGGGATTTTGGAGGGAAATTTAGAGGGGAATTAAATATAATAGTAACTAGAATAAATTAGAATGTTGTTCACAATTTAGAATAAATTTTCAAAAGTCTAGAAAAAAAATGTTGGTAGAGAACATGGAAAGTTTTAGATAAACAAAAGTTATAAATATAATATAATAAGGAAAAATAGAAAAATGGAGGGAAGTGGAGGGAACTCCCAAGTTATGGAGGGAATTTAAATAAATGGAGGGAAAGATGTAAATATGGAGGGAACTACTATGTATAACCACAATGGCTATAAAAAGAGAAGTGATAGTCCTTATTTGTGTCAACAATGTTCTACATCAATACATAGTAAGTTGCATAGAGCCAAGATATTGTCGAAAAAAGGGCACGACAACAACAAAGGTATGAAACTGATCACTACTAGTGATAAAATGTGAAAGTTGTTATTATCTTATCATTCCCTCCTCTATGGTGATGGTTCCTAACTATTTTATTTCATTCACATTTTTATTGGCATAATTTGACATATGTTTGTTTTTTAGATGCACAATAAAGGTCATTATGGAAATAACAAGAATATGTATCATTGGTGGGAAAGATGTTGTTGATTAGCTATGGTTCATCTTTTGTGCTATGTGATATTTTATTTCATGCTAAAAAGAAAAAAAATACAAGTTGACTAACCTGTCAGAGAATCAGCACTTGATAAAGAAAAGATGCAAAAAATGTGTTACATCTTCTTTAAATAGGTGATAGTTGTCACAACACTTTGAGGATGGGGTACAAAACATTTTAGAATCTATGTCTATTACTTAAAAATGAGTGTGCTTTACAAAAAAATGCTTCAACTGAAGAACAAGTAGCCATGTTTCTTCATATAGTCTCCCATGATGTTAAAAATTGAATGATCCAGTTGTATATTCATCGTTCTGGAGAAACTATAAGTCATCACTTTCATAGAGTTTTGAGAGCAGTTATGTCATTGGATACTATGTTTTTTCAACAACCCGATGAGAAACAAGTACCTCTTGAAGTAATGTTTAGCAGTCCATTATATCCATACTTCAAGGTAATTTGAATTTTAACTAGCCTAAAGTATGTTAGTCATTTAATATTGGTTAGACGTTGAATGATGAACTACTTCTATCCTAGGATTGTGTCAGGGCAATTGATGGCACCCGTATTAGAGTGAAGGTTCCCCCAATTTTGGTAGCCAAGTACCAAGGTGGAAAGGACTGGACAACAATGAATGTATTAGCTACATGTTCATTTTATATGAAATTTACATATGTTCTACCTGGGTGGTAGGGAACTGCATCAGACTCAAGAATTATCAAAAGTGCACTATCAAAGAGAGATAAACTGAATATACCTAAAGGTATCTCCATAACACATCATATTTTCTAAGGGGATTTCACTTATACATATATGCATATATTTTTTAGAAAATATTATCTAGTGGATTCTAGATTTATGTTGAGGAGTGGGCTCATAACACCATATCGAGGTGTTCGCTACCATCTAAAAGAATATTCAACACGTGGTCCACAAAATCCATAAGAACTATTCAATCTAAGACATGCGACTTTACAGAATATTATAGAAAGGACATTTGGTGTGTTGAAGAAAATATTTGTAATTTTAGCATCTGAGCATGAACCTTGCTATCCTTTGAACACACATATTGAAATTATTCTACCATGTTGTGTCTTACATAATTAGTTAATGTCTACTGAATCAGATGAAGAGATCATTGATGAAGTTGATAGAGAGATGTAAGAGGCTACAGTGCGTGAACATCAATATCATCATGTGGATGATCAAGATGATTATAGAATAGGAGAGTATACTCAAAAATCTATTTCAACTACCATGTGGAAAGATTATGTAGCTTCTATGTAATTTGAATTTATTTCCAAAAGTGGTGATTCTTGATTCTATCTTATGTTGAATTACTTTTTTGAATTTCTTATGTCTTTTGCTTACCATTCTTAAATTCAACTAGTTCTTACATTGTGTGAATTCATATGTATAGTCAATGGGGAAAGATAAGGGTAGATGTGACAATGGAGATTCTTTGATGTGTAACTAGAAGATGGAGATATTCTCATTGATGCTTTATTTAATCAACAATATGCGGGACATCGAGTTGGTGAAACTTTTACTACAACTACTTATGATAATGTTGTTAAAGAATTTGATGAGAAGATGAACATCTGAATGAAGAAGGCACAAATTCAAAACCATATAAAATATGTGAAAGTGAAATTTAACAAATGTTATGATATATTCAAGAATGGTTTAAGTGTCTTTACTATCGACAGAAGTACAAATATGTGTGTGGCTGAAGAAGAAGTATGGGATGCTCTTATTAAGATGATTTTATATTTGTCACTATATTGTTCCTCAAATTAATAAATATGTGGGTTTAAGCACTAAAAAGTTTATTTGGTTTTTCTTCTTTATTAGGCAAATCTGGAGGCAGAGAAGTGGAAGACAACACCACTATTCAATTAGGAAAGTATGTCTGAGTTGTGGGGAAACGATAGAGCTACCGGGGAAGGGGATTTCACTATAAAATATAAGGTTAGATGATGGGAATCTCAACGAGAAACCTTGTATATCACTATATATGCAATTGACCATATGGTATCACAAAATGAAGCACGGGTTTTGAGTCACTTTTACAGGCCTATTTTATACCTGCTTTGTGCATTTATTTGTCATTTTCCTAATTATATTTGCATAAATCACTATTGTTGGCCTGTACACTCTGTTTGCATCAAATTATGATTATTTTATCATATTTATATGATTTTATATATTCACCGGACTTATATATGTTTTTCTGCATTTTTCATGTACTTTATGTACAATGCAGAGTCCATGCCACTGACCCTTCAAGTCGGTGCCACTGACCCTTCAAGTCGGTGCCATCAAGATTGCATCAGTAACCGATCCAGGAGAGAAAAGTCAGTGCCACCAACTATTTTAGAAATTTGCACTCAATTAGATCGTCCCAATCTGACAGTCCACATTACGTGGTACCGTAAGATAGCCAATGACCTAAAAAAGGGATGGCCAGACCTAAGGGGGATATCACGTTGCACCACACGACAGACAAAAAGAAGAGAGAGAGAAGCAAAGAGCCTAAGGACGTCAACCGGGAGATCTGAGCACCTCTAACGGACAATTTTGTTGTCGGAAGACTGCAGAATGTGTGTTTCTCAAAGAGGATCATCCGGGACACCTTCTCTCCAGGGGTTATATGAACTTCCTTCATGTTTCTCACATTTTTCTTCTCTCTCTATGTATTTGCAACTGAAAACCATGCGGGGCTAAACCCCTTCTTTCCTTAGGACCCGAGAGTAGCCCGGGGAATCATTGTATTGACTTTTTACATGAATTAGTATAAATTTCTCTTTATTCCTGGATATATGTGTGGATTTGAATGACCTATCGTTGCTTTATCACCATCGGTAGGATTACATACTGATAATTACTCTGGAAGGAGAATTAAAGGTTAGAAAACCATAATCTATACACTTTCCTACACGTTCTTTGGAAAAGGCAATGTACGGTCAGTGGAAAGAACCTAGAGTTTTCGATAATGCACCTAGACTAAGAGATAAATTACTACAGACATGGAATTGGCTTAGATCTAGGTGTGAATTGCACGGCAGAAGCGGGCCATTCTGACTACAGGCTTTCTATCTAGGGAAGGAGTAGGAATTTATATTAATTCGGTAGAAATAAGATACAATGAGACCCCGTGGTGAAAGAGGTAACCCTAAGGAATTCATTCCATTCGAATCAACTATTTTTTATTTTCTTTTAATTTTCTTTTATTTTGTTCAAACTTAAATTCAACTTTTTAATCGGCTTAGTTGATTGCACCGTAGCTAATAGTAGTCACGGAGACTATGTCTCCCTAAGTTCGACTCGGGCCTCACATAGGCCAATATTACGCGACGCGTGCACTTGCGTTTCTATGCATGGTTTTAGCATGTCAAGTTTTTGGCACCATTGTGGGGGAGACGGCAAGCTCTCAATAGGGGTGAGCATTCGGTTAATTCGGTCGGTTATGGTTAATTTAGTTTGGTTAAACGGTTAATTTGTGGTTTGAGATTTTAACCATTAACCTAACCAAATTGAGTCGGTTAATTCAGTTATTATCCAATCGATTAATGGTTAATTCGGTCGGTTAATTTGGTTAACCAAATAATACTCGTGTAATAATATTATTTCAAATAGTCATATAATTTGGGACAATATTTTTATATTATAGTAGTATTGTTGTAAATTTAATTTTGTATGGCTTGTAAAAACTTGATTACTACATATATGGGGAAGTATTTTGAAATAAAAGTACTACTATATATGTATATATGCATGTGTAGGATATTATTTATGAATAAATTGTGACTATTCTGTTAATTCGGTTAACCAAACCAAAAATATCTTTAACCGTCAAATTAACCATTTAACTGATTAACCAAAATAAATTAACCAAATTGACCCAATAAAATTAACCATTTGGAATTAACCGTTCGGTTAATCAGTTATTAACCAAATTCTTCTCACCCCTAGCTCTCAACACTACGAGTGTTACGGTCAGCCACTCTAGGCCACTTTTTATTTTTCTTATAATTTTATTTTAATCTATTGAACTGAATTGCAAATCTTATCTATCTTTTTCAATTATTAGTATCGGTTCATACACTATTGTTTGAAATTTCAAGGTACTTGTAAAGCAACAATGGGTGATGGAGAAGCAGCTGGAGAAAAGACCATATGGGAGAAGATCAAGGTGTCTTCTTCGACTGCTCAGTTGGGCCCGATCAAGAAACAGGCAGTGAATGTGGCACAATACAAGATTGATCCAGGGCTAATTGCACTAGTCAAGTCACAGGCTTTTCACAGGAATACTCATGAAGACCCAGTGGCACACATAAGAAACTTTGTGGAGTGCTGTGACATGGCAAAAGTGGATAAATTTCCACATACAGCTATTTACCTGAAGCTATTTCCATCATCGCTGGTAGACAAGGCAAAAGAATAGCTATACAACTTGCCAAAGGAATTCGTTGAGACATGGGATCAGATGATTGAGGTCTTCTTTGAAAGATATTTCCCACTGGAGAAGACCAATGAGTTGGTCTAAAAAATTTATAACTTCAAGCAACAGTCTAAAGAATCATGTACAGAGGTGTGGGAGAGATTCCATAAGATGCTAAGAAAAGTCTCACATCATGGGATAGATCTGCAGAACCAAGAAAAGTTGTTCTATATTGGTCTTAACCATAACAAGTGTGTCACTCTGGATAGTGCAAGCACATGGTTCTTTCTCAACAACACTCCATCTAAGTGTCAGGAGATACTATAGAACATGGCTAAAAATCAATCCTGGGGTAATGAGAGAGAATGCCCAGAGCACATCAAGAGTGTGGCAGAGTTAAAGGCGATTAATGCATTGAATGAAAAGATGGATTTGATTGCTAAGAAGATATATCATAAGGAAGAAGAAGAAGAAGAGGCAGAAAAGGCCAAATACATGGGGCAACAGGGGTATAGAAACAATGAAGAAGATAGTACCAATGAGATGCTCAAGAAACTGCTCAAGCAAAATGAGTTGTTCATGGGACAGGCGCAGTAGGTTCTTCAAAGACATGGGGCACAGATACATAGCATGCAATATCAAATTTCTCAAATTGTGGAGGAGATGGCTTCCATGAAGAAGCTCATTCAGAAGGAACCTACTGGGAATGTTGCACCCGCTCAACAACATCAACATGTTAAATATATTTCGGTCAGCAAGGAGCCAGAGCCCCCTATTGAGGAGATACCTGAGCGGAACATCATATAGCTAGATTTGGAGTATAAGTCCACAATTCCATTCCCTCACAGTTTGTATGGATTTCCAGGAGGATGCATGACGTCGGTTAAAGCACTCCAAAACTCCACTACTACTGTGTCCACATCTCAAGTTTTAGAAGAGACTCCCATGCCAGAGGAGCAGGTGAAGACTCTACTCCGTAGTGGAGAGCCACAATCAACAAGGAGACACCCACGAAAAAGGAGAAGCAGCCACAAGTCGTGCCACCCACAGAAGATGTGCCAAATTCTATCTCAGAAGGTGGTGTTGAAGCAAGCTTAGGGGAGGAGACCCCCAAAGTTCCATATGTTCCACCGCAAAAGCATATGAAGGAGCCAAGTGTGCCATTCCCGGATAGTCTAAAGTGAGGAAAGAGCAAAGACACTTTAAGAAATTTCTTGAGATCTTTCGAAAGTTCCACATCAACATCCCACTAGTGGAGGCTATAGAGCAAATCCCTGCATATGGAAAGCTCATGAAAGATATCATCAACAACAAATGTAGGATCAAAGATACAGATGTTTGGTGTGTTGATGAAGTAGTGAGTTCTATTATTCAAGGAAAGCTGCCGAGAAAGAGGAAGGATCCAGGATGTTTCTACATACCATGTTCTATAGGTGGAAAATAATCCCCACAAGCACAGTGTGACTCAGGGGCAAGCATTAACCTCATGCCTTTTGCTACTTTTCAAAAGTTGGTGTTGAAAAAGCCAACAAAAACATCTATGACAATCAGGTTAGCTGATGGATCAATTTTGAAGCCATAGGGTATATGCGAGGATGTGCTAGTCAAAGTAGACAAGTTCATTTTTCCTGTAGATTTTTTGGTCATGGATATGTCTGAGATGAAAGGATCTGAGATGCTATTGGGAAGGTCGTTCCAAGCTACAGCTGATGTGATCACTTCCATTGCGCGAGGTTACTTGACACTTGGGATTGGTGATGATAGAGTTGAGTTTAAGCTTCCATCTGAATCATCAGAGTCACCCCTTGACCAACCAGGTTGAAGGTATTCCTCATGTCAAGCCTAGGACATTAAACAAGGGTGCTTGTTGGGAGGAAACCCAACTTTTAGATTATTTCTTTATGTTCTTTTAATTTTATGCACTTAGTTTTGCTTAATTTTTAGCATTTTTTTTGTAAAAATGGTACCTTGATTCGTGTTTGGAAGTGTTCATAACTTACAAAATTGGTACCACCGACATCTGTGTCGGTGGAACCGAGATTTGATCAGTGATTGGATCGGCTTTGGAAAGACAGAGTCAGTGCCACCGACTTCCCTGGAGATTTTCCAAAAGTTACAGGCGCGTATAACTGATAAACCATCGGTGCCATCAAAATTTTTTATTGTTCCAGGTTCGGTGGGTGTGTCGATGCACTGAAAATAATTGGCAGAGTCAGTGCCACCGACTTCCTAGTCTGTTCCACCGACTCCTGGCAGACAGCCACCTGAAAAAGGCCATAAACAACACTGAAAAAGTTTTTTTAGCACCATTTTTTGTAGGGCAATGAAAGCTAAAAAATGTCATGTCTTAGCACCACTAAGACACAAAAATTGGCCACCAAGAAGAGGGAGATTATCAAGAACAACTTGGTCAAATGAGTCTCCAACCATCCACCTCCACCACCTTTTAGAGAAAATGGTATCGTTGTTCCACCTCTTAAGTTGGAATTTTAACTATGAGGCCATAGTCATATTCAAGCTTGGGGGGTGTTGGAATAGCCTTTTATCTTAGCTTTTCTTTATTTCTTTTATGATGATTTATTTTTGAAAAAGTTAGTTGTTTATTGAAATTTTTAGGATCCACAGTCTATCTAGTGTAATTTGTGGAGAAGTAAATGCATGGTTTTAATGTGAGTATATCAATCTCTGGGGTTGGGTGCAAATGAAAAATAAGTAAATTTCAAAAAATAAATTGAGCCTGTCTTATGAGTAATCGAGTTATATAACTGAGGAAGTGCTTGGGTAAGTCAGCTCCAGGACATGAGAACATAAATGATCATCTTAATTGTTCAAGAAAAGTGATTGACAAGGTTGTTGAGCCCGAATTGACCAAACACTAACGTGACCTTAAACTAAAATTTAAGAGAGAAACCCCTTGATTACCCTGTACATAGGTCATTAGAGAGGGATACATGATTTTCTCTGAAGGTTCTATCTCTTAGTTGTGTGATCTCATCCACCGCATACTTCCGCTTTACACTCCACAATAAGAAGATTGAGTACATATTATCATTCTTTCTCTTGATTGCATTTACATTGCATGGTAGACCTTGCATAATAGTTGTTTATTTTTGCTTGCATTAGTGAAAAATGAAAAAATATAGAAAAACATACATGCACAACAAAATTTTGGTGCATGTCATTTAGTTGCATAACATCTTTGTTCATATAGTTACAACTGCATTACATAAAGCATATAGTATCATCATATGCTAAGCATTCTTCTAAAACATAAGAAGGTGGTGACTTTTCGCATACCCTTGAAATAAAGAAGAAAAATAGTGTCATGATTAAAAAAATGTAGGGTAATTAGATGCCCGTAATATCATGTTGAAAGGGGGCTTGAAAAAAAATCAAAAAAGAAAAAAAAGATTGAGTAGAGTTTCAGAAAGTGAGGGAGAAAGGGCATAGTCCTACCTATATCATAAGGAAGAATTAGTACATGATGTAGTTTTTTAGGTATTTTGTCTTATTTTAAGATGAAATAATAGTTGCATGCATCATTCCACCTTCAAAAGTAGGCATTAGGAGTATTTTATAAATTCTCAACATCATAGGTTCATCATAAATTTTGATTGCATGAATGATTTTATGTGCTCATGATTCTTCCACAGCCACCCATCCCGACCACCCATTGCTCTTATCGGTAGGCCACTATAAATTCTCATCATCACAGGCTCATCATAATTTTTGATTGCATGAATGATTTTATGTGCTCATGATTCTTCCACATCCACCCATCCCGACCACTCGTTGCTCTTATCGGTAGGCCACTCATTTGATTTTCTCCTCATTCATTATCTATCAGGAGAACTTCTTCCATCTAGATGGTAGGTAGAGAAAAAGGGTAACATAGATAGGAGATCACATGATGCACCAAGTATGAACCGAATGAGTCTATCATATTAACTGCTTTAATTGATAGTGTTTCATTGATTGGGGAATGGACATCTTTTATAGAGGTTTCTGGTCACCTAGATGGCAGTTAGTGTTCAGTGGTCAGTGAGGGCCGGTATGAGGACCGAAGGTGGGGACTTTTTAGATGTACCTTATGCAATTATGTGCTTCAGCTGAATTATCTCAATCAGATCTAAAGGTCTTGTTGCTCGAGGATGAGCAAGGTCAAGCTTAGGGGAGTTCTACTAATGATTCTACAAAAAATAATCTAGGATCCTCCACATCCAAGAGAAAGCAAAGAAAAGTGTCAAATCAAGATGATACTGAAGTGATTAAAGATGTTATTCATGATGTTGCCAAGGAAATTAGAGAAAGCAATACAATTTTTGAAAAATATTTACCTCCCCAATCAACTATTAGAGATATATTCCTAGCATTAGATGCTATTGGTATTGACAAAAGAATGCATACAAAAGATTATTAATATCTTATATAACATCTAGATATGTTGGTTGCTTTTTTTGTTGTCCATCAGAATATCACTATGAGTTATTAATGGATATGCTGCCAAACTCCTAAAGTGTAGAATTCAATGATGTTGACATGAGAAAATGTATCTTCTTCATTAACAAAATATACAATCTTTTTTTATCACAAGACATGTGAGTTTAATTTATATTGATTTTTTATGTATTAATATATGTGTGGTGTATGTAACCTTTTTTGATAATATGGTTGTTAGAAATGTGACATGTTTTATGTTTTTTATGCTCTCTGCCCTTCCCCTCCCCATGCTAACCAAACATACTAAAATAAGTGTACCCTCCCTTCCTCTCCCTTCCCTTCCCCTCCTCTTCCTTCACCGCGTACCAAACATAACATTAAAGCCGATTTATTTGTCACATGGGCCTAGGGGATTCCACTTATGTGGTCTATGTTGTAGGTCATTGGATGAGGATATGCATGATCATGTTCATCCTCAACCTCTCGACAAAGTCCCATTTGAGCACGTCAGTGGGTGCGATCACGAGAGTCATTATCTCTATGGAGTTCTTATCTAATTGAGTCATTTTCCCCTCTTTCCTATATGTTTACTGTTGTTCTTCGTCATGACACATGAGTGTGGTTCTTCTACCTAGTATTCTCTAATTTTCTTTAATGTTGAATCTGTGTGGGACTCCTAAACTGATCTGGTGCCTTCATTATGGCTTTCATGGGTTATCTTGTTATTTCAATGTTCCTCCATGGAGCAGACATGGCGGCAACGGCTACCAAGCTCCAAGCTCCCTCACACCATGGTTTTTTTATCTATGAGTTCAGTTGAGTGTTAGGAGGACGATGGAGAGATTAGTTGGGTATGAAGTGCCATGGGTTGGGATTTTGAATTGTAATGTTGAGCTCAATCAAGCTTTGTGTTTGCTCGCTCGAGAAGAATGAATGAGGAAGATGATCGCTGAGTATTTTACATGTTGGTCCTTGCTTCAATTTAATTTTTGTCACACCTTCTATGGGATTTTCTGTCTTTTCATAATCTATTTAATTTTATGTCGCAGGTGAATTCATGTGGACCAATTTTAAGAGTCTGCCCTATCATGTGATGGGAGGGTAATCTAGTACTTTTCTTTTAAGTATTATTCGAGAATTCTAGTAAAGTGTTATAACTTGTAAAATTCATAATAATTAATTAGTAACTCTAAAAATTAAAGTCAAATATGATTTGGAATAAAAAAAATAAGTTATATCCAGTAAAAATAATTCCAGAGTCGGATTATGTTGTTTTTGAAAGTTGAATTTAGGGAGTTTAATAAATACATAAGAAATCCTTAAAATGTAATTGATTCATATAAAATCCAAATAAAGTAAATAAATATGTTTTCTTGATCATGAGAAAATAAGGAATCATTTGGTATGGGTTTTATTATCAAAATCTGAAGTTTTACAAAAAGGGGTCTAAAATCAGGGTTTTCCTTTATACTTATATGGATTAAAACCCTAATGCACGTGAATGACTTTAACTTAGGAAAAAGAGATCTTGGAAGCAACTTAGTTGGTGAAAAATGATTACTAGGACTCTGAATTGAGGTATGTGCATCTTACCCCCTTTAAGTTGGGCATGTTTCAAATCCAAAACCTAATTTCCTAATGAGGCATGAACCAAACCTAAAATTCTTATTATTGCTCCTTTTGATACAATTGCTGCAATACCTTCTGGATAAATCATTGCTTGGGTCTTGGAACCCACCTGTATTGTTGTTATTATTTGTTTCTTAACATTGCTTTTCCATATGATCTCTTTTAAGCATGATGATTTGTTTGACTTATTAGAAAATGTAGTGGTACTATGTAGAACCACCCATAGTAGGGCATATTATTTTGCACAGGGGATTGTATTACTCTCCCCCATATATAAATATATTTGTAGGTGATGAGGAATGTATTAATCTCCTCTCACCTATTGACTGAGGTATGGTAGGTGCCTCAACACTACTTAGTTAATGTATTTTAACTAGAATCGTACATGCAAATTTCTTAATAATTGTTTGGTATGAAAAGAACATTATTGATACATGCTTCACACTTTTGACCCTCCTTTGCTCTTTCAATTATCCTTGATGAATCTTTACCCTAAGTTTTCCTTGTTATACTTATATTGTTATTGTTCCTTGATCTAACACATACCTTGTTTTCTCCTCTTGATGGGCGAACCCAACCACCTAGGCCTAAGACAAGGAGTGGAACAAGGGCAAGGAGGGTCAACCTAGGACTAGAATTAGGGATTCATTGCCAAGATATCTAGATTACTATTTTTAGATCATATACTTTCCTTTTCTAGTTTAGTTTCATGAACTCATGTAGTTAGCTTGGATTAAAGTCATGTAATAGCTTAGTCTTTTCTTTCCACTGCTATTATTTACATTTTTCTATCTGAACCATGCTTATTTAGATGGAATTATGATTCATCGTCATCATCATCTAACTCCCTAAAAGTATAAGGAAGACATGTATTTTCCTTTAAATTTTAGTAAGGGGTGATCTCGCCTCCTTAGAACTTGGTATCATAGCCTTTGGGTGGCTACTAGGGCATAAGTTGAAAGCAAAGGTATCTAGAAAGAATCAGGGTTGGGGGTTGGCAAAAATTTCCTCTGTGCCACTAGCTTGGTTTATGAGGACTCTTGAATCCACATGATATCGGCATGGCTTGAGAAGAAATTGATTGTTCGAAATAGCATATCTTTAGGGAGTAGTATCCATAGATATCTCTATTAAATACTCCTAGGTATCTAATACGATGACCTTGTCTTTCAGGAGGGGTGACTTGTTTTGATATATGGACAACACTTCCAAGGGGGCCTCCCTGAACAACACAAACAATCAGGAGACCTTCATGACTCCTCAGAATTCAAGGTCGAACCCTAATCCCCCATTTAGCACATCGAGCCTTACCCCAGAGCAGGAGTTGACCATGTTGCGCCAACTGCTATGGACTCCTCTGGTGGAGAAACTCTTTACTGGCACACTCATTGCCAACAAGCCTAAGGAGTTCAGCTTGACAAACTTCATCAAGATGCAGCAGCCATAATTCAAAGGTGTGAGTGATCCAAACATGGTGGACAAGGCCGATGACTGGTGTTGGCCCTGGAGCAAACTTTCGATGGCATGACATGTCCTCCACATCAAAAGGTTTGTTTTGTAACTTATGTGTTAGACGGGCCAACACATGTCTGGTGGAATGGCATAGCTCGTACTCGAGAAGCTACTAGCATGACCTAGGAGCAATTCCTTAAGTTGTTCCATAAGAAGTACATTTGCTCAGCTATCCAGAGGAAGAAGGAGGTCGAGTTTTACAACCTATGTCAGGATGGCATGAGTGTCGCATACTACGTTCAACATTTCCTACTACTGGAGCACGACACTATCAATCTCAGAAAGGAATGAAGATCAACTCTCTTCCTAGAAGGACTCAAATACAATGTCAAACACAACCTTGTTCCCAACTACCTCTCACATTCTAGCATATGGTGGACAAGGTGATTGCAATGGAGTCATACCATGGCTTCCAGTCTTCCATGCACAACAACAACAAGCGGAAGAACCATGGTGACAACCAAGGTCATGAGAAGTGCAATCAATGTTCCCTCTTTCATACACTTGGGAGGTGCCCTCAGGTAATGCCCTGGCTCAGAGAGATGATCGACATGTACCTATCTGCCATCACTATGGCCAAGCCAGACATATTTGACCCAACTATCCTCAGATCCAGTGAGGGTAGGTCCAAGCTCAACAGCCGCAACTATGATAGAATCTGCCTCCAAAGAACAGCAATGGAAACAACCACCAGAACCAGTAGGGTCATTTACCGCCTATGGAGAGGTCGAACGGGAGAGTGTTTGCCCTAAATGATGAAGAGGTTGGAGAGGACAATGAAGTTATTGAAGGTAATTCACATATCAATATGCATCCAATCAAGGTGCTTTTCAATTCTAAATTGCTGCATACCTTCATGTCAATCCAACTTGCTTTGATGTCAGAATTAGAATCATAATACATGGATCATGTGTTAAATGTTAAAACTACTAGTGGTAGAATCTTCTCTTCTTATCTCCAATTCTCAACCATGGACCTCTGTATATCTAAGAAGATGTTTCCTTCAAACTTTTTCCTACTCGACATGACTACGTTTGATGTTATCCTAGGGATGGACTGGTTAAAGAAGTATGATGTAGACCTCTCCTGTCGAAATATAAAGGTTAGCATGTTGCATCTTGATGGAGAAAGGTTGTTTATCAAGGGTAGGAAGCGAGAGGATCAACAATTCATCATTTCATCCATAAAAGCCAAAAAACATTGTCTCACAAGAGTGTAGAGCATACTTGGAATCCATCATACTCTATGCCACACCCCCTACTCTAGATCATATAGATGTGGTGAAGGACTTCCCTGGTGTGTTTCCTGAAGAGTTTCTCAGGTTTCTGTCAACTCATGAGGTGGAGTTTTCCATCAAGCTCGCACTTGGGACTTTGCCATTCTCCAAGCCACCTTATCACTTGGCTCTTGTCATACTCATCGAGCTTAAGAAGCAAGCTTCTAGACATGGGGTTAAATTTGCCCTAGTATTTCCCCTTGGGGAGCCCATGTCTTGTTTGTGAAGAAGAATGACAGATCGTTGTGGATGTCCATGGATTATTGTATGCTTAATTACGTGATGGTGAAGAATCATTATCCCTTACCGTGCATCGACAACCAGTGAGACTAGTTGAAGTCTACCATTGTATTCTTGAAGATGGATCTGCAAAGTGGCTATTATCATATTTGTGTAAAGGATGACGATGTCTCGAAGGCAGCATTTAGAACCAGATATGGGCATTTGAGTTTCTGGTCATGCCATCGTATGACTAATGCCCCTGCCACTTTCATGGACTGATGAATCGGGCATTCTGCCCCTATCTCGACCGATTCGTAGTGGTGTTCATCGATGAGGTTTTGTATATGCAGAGATAGAGGAACATCATTGTGAACATCGACGGATCGTTCTCAACACATTATGCTAAATTTTCAAAGTGTGAATTTAGGATTAAGGAGGTGATATTTTTGGGTCGGGTGATTTCTACTGGCCACATTGTTGTTGATCCTACCAAGGTAGAAGTTGTGACCAAGTGGAAAGCTTTAACGAATCTATCTAAGATACATATTTTCCTCAAATTGGCACATCATTACTGAAGATTTATCAAGAGATTCTCTGATTTGGCTCTCCTCCTGACAAAGTTGACTTGAAAGGAGGTCAAGTTTGTGTGGACTCAGGAGTGTGAGGATAGTTTTCAGAAGCTGAAAGAGTGTTTGACATTTTCTCATGTTCTTGTGTTACATGTCAAAGGAAAACTCTATTTCATATACATCAATGCTTCCAGGGAAGGCTTAGGGTGTGTCTTGATGCAATAAGAAAGAGTAATCACCTACGCCTCACACCAGTTGAAACTAAATGAAGAGAATTGGCCTACGCATGACTTAGAGCTAGTTGTCATCATTCATGCTCTAAATACTTAGTGACACTATCTATATGGAGTTAAGTTCGAGGTCTTCTCTGATCACAAAAGCTTGAGGTATCTATTGATGTATAAGGACCTAAACCTAAGGTAGTGAAGGTGGATGGATTACCTTAAGGACTACAACGTTACCATCACTTATCATCCTTGTAAAGCAAATGTAGTTGTTGATACCCTGATTTAGAAGAAGGACATAACTTGTGTTGCCATGAGTTGTTTTGTGTGGAAGCATCTGGAGAATGTTTCAAGTTGGCAACCGCAACCTAGTGATTCAACAGATGAATAAGATGTTGAGAAGTTGTGTTCACATGTCCAGCTTATCCATTACATCATCTTGGATCTTAGAAGTTGTTGTTGCACAGTTTGAAAACACTAAATTAGAGGAGATGGAGGCCTTATCAGAGAAACCACAATCTAACTTCTCAGTTGGAGTGGAAGGCTTTTTCCATTTTCGACATAGGTGACTGGCCTAAATCGTGCGTCCAAAAGTGGAGGCGGATTTGAGGTAGTCGAGCTTTTACATTTATAAACCCGATTCATTCTACGCCCCCGCAACTTTGTTTACGGGGTAGAAGTAGATATACGGGGTCGAACACAGGGACAAGGGGGTAGTGTTGAGAACACGGAATCGACACGCTACACTCTGGCAGGTATAAAGAGATGTAAATTCCCAAAAAGAGAAGCAGTAAGATGTCACAAATAAAATGAAGAAAACTATCTCCAACTGGAGCTACTAGAAAGATTTAAGGTTTTAGTCATTTATTAGTTTTTAGGGGTTTTCATGCAACAGAAACAGAAAGATATTGCTCGAGCTAAAGCGAGGTAAAAAGGGTAAAATTGTGGTAAATCAAGCGGCGGTAGAACCAGTCTTGTACCCCTCCTCTCAAAGCAGGTACCTCTAACAAGGCATAAGGGCCCCTCTCGAGGTCACTGGACTAAAATTAGAGTGGAAAGGTCACTAAAGCAACTCCGTTCTAGGCACTCTCATACTCCAGAATCGGACCAAACACTAGAGCCACAACACAACTCTCGAAGTTGTTGCCACGGGAAAACGTGATTCGGTAGCTAAGCGAAACGCGATCCAAACATGCAAGCTAGAGTTCGGATATCAAACATAGCAGTCATCCAACAGATTGTACCGAGCACAGAGCAGCAAGCAATTAAGCATCTTCTATTTCCATAGACAAATAAAGGGTCTTAATTACAATGCATAAATAAGGAATTAAATGATAGAAAGTAAAGATAGGTGTCACCTTCTTGATGTAGAAGGACGACAGACTACTACGGCTCTCCAGCCCGATATCGGTCATAGGCTTAGCCCGATACAGCCGTGTCGGGTGGCACACCCTTTCGAGCGGCACGCATGACGGGCAACTGTATCGCTCAAGAATCCTGGCCGATACGCTCATGTCTGGCGATGGACCCTCTCGGGTGGCACGCATGACGGGCGAAGTGTATCGGGTTCGATATCGTGTCGGGCACGGAGCTACGTGTTCTACTGTCGGGCGTGGATGTTGGGCACTCGTGTCGCGTATCTACATCAGATGATATCGGCCCTCAGTGTCGCCCGGTACAGTCCTAGGTGAACCAGTCCCCTCCCTCTCGGGATGGGGAAAAGCTCACCTAGTGTCGCCCGGTACGAGCACTGGGGCACGATACGTCTGCTCTCACGATTCTCCTCAAAGATAGCTCAAGTTCCCTACTATCTGCCTTGTCCGAACTGACCAAGCTGATCCAGCCCGTCTTTTCAGCTCCCTGTAGCTGCTATTTATAGGCAGCGGTTGGGGAAAGTTACGGTGCTCGAAGCGCCACGTGTCCTCCTCATTCGCGGGTCGGTGGACGGTCGATACCCGTATCGCTCAGCTCAGGGATGTTGGTTCTTGGTCAAGTGACGGGCGACGGCGCCTGCTGGTGGGTGGTTGTGTCACCCGACATACTTGGGTTGTCGTGGCGACTGTGGCTCCCTGTCGGGTAAGAGGCATGTCGTCCGTCAGTTCCTCCTTGCGCAACACCCCTTGTCGCGCGTCGTGGTGTCGTTCCTCCCTACCGGGCAGGGCGCGTATCGGGCGTCAGGAAGGCCGGTGCAGACTTGGACTTATTTTGTGGGCCAGGACGGCCTTATTGCACCAAAATAAGGAGAAAATCTGCAAAAGATGGAAATATAGGATTAAGAGCATTGTTTGGCCAATTATTGCGAAAGTGCATACAAAAGAGAGGAAAGTAGCTAAAAATGGCAGTTTTGATAACAGAAAAATAGTCTAAAATATCACAAAAATTGGTGTTATCAACTCCCCCAAACTTAGTGTTTTGATTGTCCTCAATCAATTTTTAAACTTTATTTTGTGAAGCTTCTTCTTGTTTGGTACAGCTTTCAGGCCAAGAGGTAAACCAAGTATAGTAATGCCTTTAGAGATAATGTTGTCTCATTACGAACAAAAGACCTTGCGTTTCCTGCCTTATTATTTCAGTAAAAAAAAAAATTCTTACAGCTTCAGCGAGACTTTAGTGTATGATTCCGAAGTTAGCTTACACACCAAACAACTTTATTTTTGGGGTAGAAAGTTGTGTAGAGGGTAGGCTAAGGTTTTTTTTTTGGGTTTTTCATCTTGTTTTCCATCAGTCCATCCAGGTAAGGGTCCGTTAACGGGCAAGTGGTCCCTGCAGTCCAAGCCAGTTGGCTTTAGAGCAGTGATTTCAGATCCTACGTACCACTACCCCGGATCTACCATGCCTAAAGATGGGTACTTTTGGAGAACAAGCGGGTATATATATTTTTTTCTTTTCTTTTATTGGGCACAACTCTCATGCTTTTATTCACACTCATAAGGCTTCTCTTTCTTTTTGGGATTTTCATTGGGTAAAGGGGAAACAAAGAGATTTTTGCTGTTTGGGCAGCTTTTTCCTTCTCCATACTCGTCTCTTAGTTGTTTGCGAGGTTATTATATTTTTCGAAATTTTTGGCATGGAAAACGTAATCTTTTGTTCATTTGAAGCAGCATTATCAGAAAGATATAACGGAACTTGTATCTCTTTAAGCACAAAGAAAACTAACTTTGCAAGTAGTTGCATCAGGTTTTTACTAATAGAGACTTTGTACATATGCATGGGAACAAAATAAGCAAGATTTTTCAAAAATTTTATATGAGCAAGGGTACAAATACATGATATAGGAGAAGAACAAAATGGCACAAGAGAATTTTTATACCTCCTTCACTGGCACATGGGTACCCCCCCCCCCAAACTTACTCCGCACTCTGTCCCAGAGTAGCGAAGAAAACAGGGTGAGTTCATGTCACCCCAGTGAAGGTTATCTATCGGGTTCGCTTGTGCCTTGGAGAAGTTGCAATATGCTTCTTTGTTGCAGCCTCCTTCTTTTCTCATTTGGAAACAGTTGGAACAAGTGTAAAGCTATCAAGATGGAAGCTTGAGAGCTCTTGAAAACACTTGTGGTTGCTCCTCCTCAAGAAGATGGAACTAGAATGCCCAGATTCCATTCGGAAGTCACTCGCAAAGACTTGTGCTGTCTCTGTAGATGGTCCTAAACCATCGCAGAAGATAGACTATTATAAGAAAGTGACCTTCCTCTGAAGCTACCATATCAAGAAAAATTCTCCCGCTCTCTATCTGTGGTAATCGACGGATAGCTGCCATGGGATTTCTACGTTTCTGCCCGACAGTTGTTGCTTCAGCTGCGGCCGCCATTCTTTCTGTTATCAAGATTATTGACCATTTGTATGTTAGATAGAAACTTGATAAACTTATTTTAAGCTCCGGGTATCGTCCGTCAAAAGAAAACTCAAGTCGATACAAAATTGGGCAACGCGAGGAACGCGCGGCACGGCAGACTGCCCGATAGGATTGCACAAAAGAAGACGTGTCGCCCGATATGGTGTATCGGACGAGCATTATCGGCCGTTACTTCGTGCCGAACTGCGTCGGGCGATACAAAAATTGCCAAGGCTCATAAAACCCGATAAGCAGCGCGATATGAAAACTCGTGTCGGGCGATTAGCTTGTCGGGCGATACCATTGCTCATAGGAGCCATCACCCGATATAAGGGTGAAAGCAAGCTGGCCGACACGCGAGCAAAGGTGGATCACTGCATGTGTTACAGGTGGCTGAAAAGAGAAGTGAGGCACCCCGACACGTTGAGCCCACATTGCTATATATAGCAAACTCAGCTGGGGGCAAATCGGGCAGATTTGGGCGCGCGCATCGACATGTCGTTTCCGAGACGACGATCTCATCGGTCAAATCAAGGGCATTTACTCCCTATGCACGAAACGGCTGTCGCTCGGGGATGCTAACCGTCGCGGCGCTTGCAGCGCCCAAGAAACTCTGGCCCGATATAAGCATGACTACGCGCCGGATGAGTTGCTGCCCGACATTGCTTAAAACGGGTGGCCAAAAACCATCATCGGTTTAGGGTTAAGTCCCTGACCTCAGAAAGCGTTACTCCTCGAAGCTCGTAAAATCCAACGATGACCCATAAAACAGAGGAGTCGGCACGCTCGGCGCGTGCTCTGACTCGGGCCTTATTACAACTCATAAAGTTTGTTTTTACTTGTTATAAGAAAAATGTGACCTATTCTATGAAAGGAAAGGAGAACTTGGGCTGCCTCCCGAGGAGCGCTGAAGTTTGCGTCGCCAGCTCGAACGGTGTAGGATCATCTTGTTCAGCTCTCTACTGTACCCGTATCTTGCAGACTGATCTCTGCTCTCCTAAAAAATGCTTCATCTTCATAGAACCTTTTTACCATGTGCCCGTTTACTTGAAAGACCTTGGTCGGATCGTCTTTATCATAGATCTCCATCATTCCTGATGGGTATATTTTCGACACTGTGAATGGTCCAGACCACCTCGTTTGTAACTTCCCAGGGAAAAGATGAATAGAGGACTTGAATAACAGGACCTTATCCCCTTCACTTACATCTTTTCTCCTAAGGTGGGCATCGTGCCACAATTTTGTCCTCTGTTTGTAGATTTTTGCGTTTTCATAGGTGCTCATTCTCAGCTCTTCGAGCTCTTGAAGCTGCAAAAACCTTTTTTCTCCTGCTTTGCCGAGGTCCATATTTAGGAACTTGATTGCCCAAAGGGCCTTGTGTTCCAACCCCAAAGGCAGGTGGCAGGATTTTCCATAGATGAGACGGTAGGGGGTGGTTCCAATGGGTGTTTTGTAAGCAGTACGGTAGGCCCAAAGTGCGTCGTCAAGCTTCATGGACCAGTCTTTCCTCGTTCGGTTGACAGTTTTCTCCAAGATTTGCCTGTTGGAAACCTCTACCTGCCCTGACGTCTGTGGGTGGTAGGATGTAGCGATCTTGTGCCTCACTCTGTACTTGCGCAGAAGTGCTTCAAACTGTCTTTCTCCAAAGTGTGACCATCCGTCGCTTATCACAGTGTGTGGTACACCGAAACGAGGAAAGATGGTCTTTTCGAAGAGCTTGATAACTGACTTGGCGTCACAGGTTTGGGTGGCTACCGCTTCTACCCACTTCGATACATAATCTATTGCCACTAGTATGTATTGATACCCCCGAGATGGGGGAAATGGTCCCATGTAGTCGATCCCCCACACGTCAAATATTTCTACTTCAATCCAACTTGCCATTGGCATTTCATTCCTCCTCCCTATGTTTCCTGTAAACTGGCACTCTTTGCAAACCTTCACAAATTGTGCAGCGTCTTTAAACAAGGTGGGCCAGTAGAACCCTGACTGTAACACTTTTGCAGCTGTTCTCTCGCTACCCAGGTGTCCACCGTAGGGGGAGGCGTGGCATTCTTTCAGGATGTTTGCGGTTTCTTCCTCTGGGATGCACCGCCTGTATAAGTTGTCAGCACATCTTCTGAACATGAGAGGATCATCCCAGTAGTAGTTTTTGACATCCGCAAATAGCTTCTTTTTCTGATTGTACGTGATGTCAGGAGGCAGTTCTCCGCAAGCAAGATAATTGCAGATGTCTGCAAACCAGGGTAAACTTTCCTCTTGAGCTTCTGTCAACATAAGAGCTTCGTTGGCATAGTCGTCATTGATTTGAGGCCCTCTCTTTCTCTCAGTCACGATCCTTGATAGGTGGTTCGTGACCACATTCTCTGCGCCCTTCTTGTCGATAATTTCGTGGTCAAATTCTTGGAGCAGCAAGGCCCACCTCATAGTCTGGGCTTTGCGTCTTTCTTTTGCATTAAGTATTTTATAGCCCCATGATCTGTGTATACCTTGACCTTAGCTCCAACGAGATACGACCTGAATTTATCAAATGCGAAGACGATCGTGAGCATCTCCTTCTCAGTTGTTGTGTAGTTTACTTGAGCTTCGTCCAACGTGCAACTAGCGTAGCAAATCACATGGTGCTTTTTGTCTTTCTTTTGCCCCAGGAATGCTCCAACCGCATAGTCGCTAGCGTCACACATCAGCTCAAAAGGCAAACCCCATTCCGGCGCTTGAAGGATAGGTGGTGATATCAAAGCATTTTTCAGGGCCTGAAAAGCACTTAGACAATCGTTAGAGAAAACAAATTCAGCGTCCTTTACCAGAAGATTGGACAGCGGTTTGGAAATCTTTGAGAAGTCCTTGATGAATCTTCAGTAATATCCCACGTGCCCGAGGAAGCTTCGCACCCCCGTCACGAATCTCGGTGGAGGAAGCTTGGATATTGCTTCAACCTTGCTTGCGTCCACCTCGATCCCACGCTTCTAGATCTTATGCCCGAGAATGATGCCCTCCCGCACCATAAAATGGCACTTCTCCCAGTTTAGAACTAGGCTGTTCTCCTCGCACCTTTGAAGGACTAATGACAGATTCTTCAGACAGCTATCGAAGTCCTTCCCATAGACGGAAAAGTCATCCATGAAAACTTCTATGATGTCTTCTAGAAAATCTGAGAACATCGATATCATGCACCGTTGAAAGGTGGCGGGGGCGTTGTAGAGTCCGAAGGGCATCCTTCAGAAGGCATAAGTGTCGTAAAGGTAGGTGAACATTGTTTTCTCTTGATCGTCGAGCAAGATGGGTACCTGGTAAAAACCTGAAAAGCCATCAAGAAAACAAAAGAAATCGTGATGCGCTAACCTTTCGAGAACTTGGTCAATAAAAGTTAGCGGAAAATTATCCTTCTTTGTAGCCTGATTTAGCTTTCGGTAATCTATGCACATCCGCCAGTCGGTGACGGTCCTTACTACCACCTCATCACCCTTCTCACCCTTAACCACCGTCATTCCGCCCTTTTTGGGCACTACGTGGATCAGACTTACCCAATTGCTATCGCTGATTGGGTAAATGATCCCTGCATCCCTAAGCTTTATTACCTCTTTCTTGACGACCTCCTTGAGCATTTGGTTCAGCTTCCTCTGGGGTTGAGCCAGAGGCTTGGCATATTCATCCAAGTTGATGTGATGCATGCACAGGGCGGGGCTAAGGCCTTTGATATCATCTACTGAATATACTATAGCCCTCCTGTGGAGTCTTAACTCCTCAAGGAGTCGGTCCAGCTGGGTGCTTGAAAGATCGGCGTTTACGACGACGGGGTTTCTGTGCTCTTCATCTAAGAACTCGTACTTCATGCCTTCAGGCAACGCTTTTAACTCTGGCTTTGGTCTGGGTGCCTTCTTCTGAGGCTCCTCCTCGAGAGAGGCATACTTCGCAGACTCCACCACGGTATCCTCTTCTTGCAAATCTTCGTCAGAAAGGTTGAGAAGGTTGAGGTGCTTCGCGACCTCAGGATCTTCGAGGTCGGGATCTTGACAGTTTATAGCCCTCAAGAGGGGGTCTACTATCCGGATATCTTCCTCTACTTCCTCGCAGAATTTATTGTAGCTATCTGCGAAACATGCTGATTCAGATAGGGACGGGCTCTTCATGATCTCTTTCAGCTTGAAGTCGATATGGTCGTTTCCGACCCTTAAGGTGATCATCCCCTCGGAAACATCAATCAGCGCCCTCCCTGTCGCCAAGAAGGGGCTGATGCATGTCATTGTGGCATTAATTTTGGATAATGTTGCAGTCTTGATTTCATAGATTTTCTTTATTAATCGACTGACATGCAATAAAATAACTTCTATCACAAATAAATTGTAAGTTGATCTTATCAATATTATTTTATTGAATTCTTATAATATTTTCCTCAATTTTTAGGAATGAATGAATATAAGAAGAGATGAAGGTAGGAGGCAATTCAGTTTCCCGCAATGCTGACTTAAATGCATATCTTGCACTAAAATTGGCATAACTCTCACATCCTAAGGCGGAATTTAATGTTCAAATATGATTTGGAAAGGGAATTCAAAGGCCTACAGGAAAATCATATTTTCGGGCGCACTTTAAATTCTCTGGAGAACGGAAATTCGCTCGAAATTGCTGCTGCGAGAATCTGCATTAAAGAAAGACAATCAAGAGTTTGTTGACTAGATCTGAAAATTCAAAAGGATGGCTCCCTCTCTTTTTTCCCCCTCTTTTTTTTGGATAGCCTACCCCTCCTTCTCCTATAAAAGGAGGGGCACTTCCTCCTCTCTGGGCATCTCGGGTTTTCTTATATTAGAGCGCTGAAGCAATTGTTCTTGTAATCATCTTCTTATTCTGCAATAAAGTAGATCTCAGTTCAAGCATGACTCTTTCATACTTGTTCTCGTCTTTTCTTTCCGCCTTGGTTTTAATCTTCTTTCTCCGTTCTTTAATTCTGGAGCAAGGAACAAAGAACTAAGCCATTTTATTGTATCTAGCAAAAGGATTGACTCCTAATTTTGGGCTAGACTATGGCTTCAGTGCTTTCTTCCTCTGTCTCCCCTTTCTCCATGAGTGAGTAGACTTTTATCGAGGCAAGGGGAATAACCCTTTAGCCATGGTTTTAATGACTTCTTCTTAAACGACTAGATGGTAATCGATTTTAATTGACGATTGATCTTCGGCTCACATGTTAATCCGAATGGAAATGACCATGGAAATTTGGATTTAGAACAATAAAATCAATTACATAGACGTTTTGATATGACCGTGGATTTTCGTCTTTTAGGATGATAAACTAGGAAACATGAGCACCACGACCAATGGGCTCATGTGGAGTTTATCTCTTGTGAGTTTTTAATTCGCAAACCTTCTTCGAATCGTCGTCTAAGAAGTAGTTGTTATCGCCTAGGCTAAGGTGGTGAAAACCCCTACGAGCCTCGATTTTCCATCTCTTGATTTCAATCACCGACTTTCTTGCTTGCCTTTGCTTTCTTTAATTTTTAGTCTTTCCAATTCATATAGTTCTTTTTGTGCTAACAATAGTCTAAAATTTTCCTTGTGCAATTTTCTTTATTCTTGTTAGTGCATTTTCATTCATTCCTTAGTGTAATCACCAACCCCAAAACTCGATTTTTTTACATTCTCGTTCCAAATCTAAAAATACAAAAAAAAATTAATAAAAGTTCTTCAAAAATTTTGGGTTCTAAGAACAATCTCCAAATAGTTGTCCTGTGGGATCAACCCTTCTATACTACCCTTAAAACTGGAAGTAAAAAAGGTTTAAACTTTAGGATTAACCATCTTAGTGATTGATAGTGCAAAATGACGATTATCAATTTGGCACCGTTGTCGGGGACAACGGATTGTTTTTTTCGAACCCCAAAAACAATTTTGAAAAACTTTTTTTCCTTTTTTCATACCTTCCGAGTAACATTCCGGAAGTGTACTCCTCTTTCTGTCGAGTTTCCATTCCGGCAGTCCGTTTTTTCTGCACACGATTAACTACTATATTTGTGCATGCGACGCCCGAACGATGATTTTCAACCGTTCGATCTGGAAATAGAAAGGACCTTTCATCTTCGAAACTGTCAAAATCTAGCAACAATGAATGAAGACGAGGTCGCCCATAGAATCGACCAAGCTCTCACAGCTCAAAGAGAGCTCATCCAAGCCGAACAAGCGGAAAGAGAAGCCGCTTTGCGGGCAGCCTTTAGGGCTGAACAAGAAACCATAGAAGCTAATAGGAGGGAAACTGAAAGGCAAAAACAATTAAAATACTTTTCTGTCCCCAAAACAGCCTATGCACAACATCCTGTTATACCCCCTGATATCATGGCTCCACAATTCGAAATCTGAACACAATGGATCACCATGCTGCAAACTCACCCCTTCTCTGGCAACAATGGGGAAAGTTGTCAAGATCACCTTCAGAAGTTCATTGACCTTTGCTCTTTGAACAAAATCCCAGGTGTCTATGAAGATGCCATCCACCTTAGGTTGTTTAAGTATTCCCTCTCTGGCCAAGCCAGTAGTTGGTACAACACCATGGAGAGTGAGGAACATGTCACAACTTGGGAGGTTCTGCAAAACAAGTTCCTTGAAAAATTCTACCCCCCATCTCTCACCTATGAACTTAGGGGTCAAATAACTCACTTTTCTATGTCCCCAGGAGAGACCTTAGGTGAAGCCTGGAAAAGATTCAAGGATTTACTTAGGAAGTGTCCCCACCATGACATCTCTCAAGCCCAACTCATAGAGATTTTCTATCGTGGTGTTGATGATGATACCAAATTTTTTCTTGACTCCTCATCTGAAGGAAATTTCATGCATCAAAGTTTAACTAGCGCATGGGAGGTAGTTAAACGGGCTTCCGAAACAAGGGCTAGAAGAGGGATTTGAGGAATCCTTAAGGTATCCAAGGCAGAAGTTAATAATGATATCCAAAGCATAGCGGAAAGCCTAAATTTAATTGCCTTAAAACAAGATCGGTTAGAGTCATCCTTAGTCACCCTTAGGGAGTCACCCCAACAACTAAAAGCCATGGATTCCCTTTGTGGTATTTGCCAAGGATACGACCATACCACCCTCCACTGTCAATACCTCTACAACATGCCCACGCAACCTGAAGTAGGTCAACAACTAGAAGACCTTAATTCGATCCATACAATACCAGGCCAAGGTTACTACAATCCCAACCAACCTAGAAATCACCCTGGTTTTTAGTATGGAAACCCTTCAGGCTCCGAGAACTCTACCCAACTTCAACAAAGGCCTCCCTACCCTCAAAGTCACAACCGACCACCACCTGGATTCCCATACAACAATCAAAGAAACTTTGGAAATCACCAAAATTGACAACCCTACCAGAAATTCCAAAACCTAAACCTTCCATCCCAAAATCCAAACCAACCTCAACCCCCCCAACCACCTCAAAATGTCGTCCCTCCTCCTCCCCCTAGTCATCCCAACTGGGCAAGCATAGAACAAACCCTCATGGCCATTCAAGCCCATCAAAAGGCAACTGACGCACAGTCAGCCCGTTTGTTTTCCCAACGAAAACCTCCTGCCGGGACTTTTGCAGGACAACCTGAAAACAACCCCAAACATCCCGAACAACTCAAGGTAGTCTCTACTCGTTCGGGAAAAGTGCACACCCCTTCCCCTTCAGAAAAATCTTCAGACCCACCTCTAGAATTCGAGGATGAGGACATGGTAGTTGTCAAACCCGAAGTCACACCTAAACCATCCATCCCCGAAACCCCTCAAGTGGAATATGAAGAACCAGTTTACAAACCCCGACCTCCCTATCAAGACCTCCTCAAACAAACAAGACTTGATGCCCGCTTCATGAAGTTTAGGGAAGCTATGAAAAAAATACATGTCGACATTCCCTTCCTTGATGCTTTGGCAGACATGCCCGCCTGGTCCAAGTATATGAAATCCCTCTTGACTAGGAAGTATGTTACAAAAGAATACGAGACTGTTAAACTTGCTAGAACTACCTCTGACATTATCCTAAGTAAGATGCCTAAAAAACAGAAGGATCCAGGTTCTTTTGGAATAGGATGTTACTTAGGTGACAATGCTTGTAGGAAAGGCCTAGCAGATTTAGGAGCTAGTATATCCATCATGCCATATAGTCTTTGCAAAAGGTTGGGATTCAATGATATGTTACCCACAGCCATGACCATCCAACTGGAAGACTCATCCACAACCAAGCCCATGGGGATCATAGAAGACATTCCGGTTAAAGTTGGAAATGATGCTTATGTCCCTTGTGATTTTGTGATCATGGATATCAAGGAAGATTTACGCCATCCCCTCATTTTCGGACGTCCCTTCTTAGCCACTTCTCGTGCCTTAATTGATGTTGAGGCTGGTACCATTGTGTTAAGACTAGGGAAGCAAAACCTAGAGTTTAGGGTGTTTGAAAGTATGAAGGGACCTAGCCTTGAGGAAGAAGTCTACCTCCTTGATTGCATTGATGAATTAAACCAATTAAGGGAAGAATGGGAATTAGTTGATGACCCCCTATGCACTGCTCTCACCATCCCCGCCGAATGTGATTTTGACAATGAACCATCAAATCAACTTAATATTCACTTGGACAACTTTGAGGAAATCCCAAGTGCTGAGATTGAAGACCTTAAGATGATCTCCACCAAAGAAGAACAACCTGAACCACCTAAGGCCCCAGAAATGAAGGCTCTTCCCATAGGTCTGAAATATGTGTTTTTGGATGAACAACAATTATGCCCTGTTATTATCAATTCTGATCTTACCATTGAACAGGAAACCATGCTTATGGGAGAACTTAGGAAAAGGAGAACAGCCTTAGGGTACAAAATGATGGACTTGGTTGGGATAGATCAATCCATTTGCATTCACAAAATCCCAATGATTGAAAATAGTAAACCTTCCCGAGACCCACAAAGGAAACTCAACCCAAACATGAAGGAAGTCGTCCGTCTTGAAGTGATTAAACTTTTGACTGCAGGAATCATCTACCCCATCTCTGACTCTCCTTGGGTCAGCCCGGTCCAGGTCGTCCCCAAAAAGGGTGGGACCACAGTCGTTAGGAATGAGAAGAATGAGCTTATCCCCACCCGTACAGTCAGAGGGTGGAGGATGTGCATTGACTACAGGAAACTCAACAAAGAAACTAGGAAAGACCACTTCCCTCTTCCCTTCCTTGATCAAGTTCTTGAACGTTTAGCTCATCAACAATACTTTTTTTATTTAGATGGCTACTCGGGTTTTTACCAGATCCCCATTCATCCAGAAGACCAAGAGAAAACCACCTTCATATGCCCTTTTGGCACATACGCTTTTAGACGAATGCCCTTTGGCTTGTGCAATACACCAGCCACTTTTCAAAGATGTATGTCTGCCATTTTTTCAGGGTTAACTGAGACTGTCATGGAGGTGTTCATGGACGATTTCTCTGTCTATGGAGATAGTTTCACTTCTTGCCTTGGGAACCTCTCCCTTGTTCTTGACAAATGCATTGAGTCACATTTAGTCCTTAATTGGGAAAAATGTCACTTCATGGTCAAAGAGGGTATTGTTCTGGGCCATAAGGTGAGCAACCAAGGCATTGAAGTTGACCAAGCCAAGATTGAGGTCATCACCAAGCTTCCCCCTCCCACCTCAGTCAAAGACATCCGAGCCTTCTTAGGACATGCCAGTTTTTATCGGCGATTCATCCGTGACTTTTCCAAAATTACAAAACCTCTCACCAATCTTCTTCAAAAGGAGGTGCCTTTCCATTTTGATACGGCATGCATGGAGAGCTTCTTATGTTTGAAAAAGGCTCTCACCACCACCCCCATCATCCGTGCTCCTGACTGGGCCTTACCCTTTGAAATCATGTGCGATGCTAGTGATTTTGCTGTATGTGCCATTTTAGGACAAAGAATTGACAAAAACACCATGTCATTTACTATGCATCCAAGACCTTAGATGAAGCTCAGCGAAATTACACCGTCACTGAAAAAGAAATGCTAGCCATTGTCTATGCTTTCGATAAATTTCTCTCATATCTTGTTGGTTCTAAGGTTGTTGTTTATACAGATCATGCAGCTATTCGTTACCTCATGACCAAAAAAGATGCCAAGCCTAGACTCATAAGATGGATTTTGTTATTGCGGGAATTTGATCTAGAAATCCTAGACAAAAAGGGATCTGAAAATGTCATGGCTGACCACCTCAGTTGACTTAGCTACAGCCCCATTGATGAACATCCCATAAATGAATCCTTACCTGATGACCAATTGCTCAAAGTTGACTCCCAATTTCCATGGTTTGCTGATTTTGTAAACTATTTTGCTGCAGGTGTATTGCATCCCGAGTATACGGGACACTCTAAAGCTAAATTTTTACATGATGTCAAAAATTACTATTGGGATGAACCTTATTTGTTTCGACTTTGTGCCGATGGTTTATATTGTCGTTGTGTTTCCAACGAAGAGAGCATTGCCATTTTGGAACAATGTCACTCTGGCCCCTATGGTGGTCACATGAGTTCCCAAAAAATGGCTAGGAAAGTCCTACAATGCGGATTCTTTTGGCCCACCATCTTCAAAGACTTGTATGATTATGTGCTTTCATGTGACCAATGTCAAAGAACGGACAATATTTCTAAGCGTGACCAAATTCCTCTCACCTCTTGGCAAGAATTAGAGATTTTTGATGTCTGGGGAATCGACTATATGGGCCCATTTCCTTCTTCTTATGGGTTTACTTACATTTTAGTCGCAGTCGATTACGTGTCAAAGTGGGTTGAAGCCATACCTACTAAAACTTGTGACTCTAAACCCGTTAAGAAACTTTTTAAAGATGTCATTTTTCCTAGATTCGGAGTCCCTCGCACCGTCATTTCTGACGGGGGATCCCATTTTTTGGAAAAAAGTTTTGAGGCTCTTTTAAAAAAATACGGGGTCTATCACAAAGTCGCCACTCCTTACCATCCTCAGACCAGTGGGCAGGTAGAAGTATCCAACAAACAAATCAAATCCATTTTAGAAAAGACTGTTGGACGAACTAGGAAAGATTGGGCGTTAAAAATCAATGACGCCCTGTGGGCATATCGCACTGCCTACAAAACACCCATTGGCACCACCCCTTTCAGACTGATCTACGGTAAGTCATGTCACTTACCAATAGAACTAGAGCACAAAGCAAGTTGGGCCATAAAAAGTTTGAATTTTGACCTTTTCATGGCTGGAGAGAAACGTTTTCTCCAAATGAATGAACTTGATGAACTTAGGATGAGTGCCTATGAAAATGCAAGAATCTACAAGGACCGAACTAAAATGTGGCATGATGGTCACATCAAGCGCAAAGACATTAGAGAAGGGGATCAAGTCCTAGTTTTTAATTCTAGATTACGACTTTTCCCTGGGAAACTCAAGTCGCGATGGTACGGCCCTTACATTTTCAAGTGTGCTTATCCACATGGTGCTTTTCTTCTTTGGGATAAAGTTCTGGGCGAGTTTAAAGTCAATGGGCACCGTCTCAAAAGATATATCACTACTGAAGATGTTCTCACTTCTGACTCAACTAAGTTTCCACCTTTGCAGGATCTGAACCTCATTGACCCTTCACCTCCACCGCAGTGATTCTTCCCTCCATCTCGCCCTTAGAGTTTGCTCGGGTCGAGCAAAATTCTAAGTCCGGGGTGGGGGTGGGTGGTACGTAATCCACCCTTTATCTTCCCTTTTCAACATTTCTTTCTGCATTTTATTTGTTTGTTTTGTTTACTTTCAAACATAAGGCCTTTATCTAGTCGGCCGAATGTTGTACTTTATCTCCAAAAATCAATTGCATTATCAATTTTATTTCAAAAAACTTTGCAATATCAAGTTCCTTATGATCACGATAGAAATTCTTGGAAACGGTGGCAAGCCTTAGAGTATCAAATAGAATCAAATGCAGATTTTCTTAATTTTAGCATTAGATTAACTTATTTGTTTTTACTCTTATATAATGTAGCTACATGTTTCTTCTATCTTATGCAACGACATTTCAAACAAAAAAAGGGTTTTTTGTTGCACGGAAAAATAAATCGCATGCCAAACCCTAAGTCTGGGGTGGCATACCCTTCTTCCATACCCCAAAAAGGGGCGTACCATCAAAAGATGCCAAAAAAAGAGCACACAAAAAAAATTGTGGTCAATGTAATCACAAGTCCATGAAAAATTATATCCCAAGTCGAATAGAGGAGGGATTTTTTCCGTCACACCTCAAATTCTCTATCCCCGTGCAGCAATCAACTCCTCAAAAAAAAATTTGAATTTCGAAGCGCAAGTTAGATCGAAAATGTCTTTACAAAGTATAAGTTCAAAAACTTTAAGTTATGAAAAATGTTTTCTTGAGAAACATAGTGCTTGCAATTTGTGGTTCTAGGAGATGGGTCGCTTGGCCATGAAAAGGATAGAAGAACTGCTAATCTAGGGAGGATGAACTTGTTATTTCAAAAAATTTTGAATCATTTTGATTTTTTCAATTGCTTGAGGACAAGCACAACTTTAAGTCCGTGGTATTTTGATGCATGCCATTGTGGCATTAATTTTGGATAATGTTGCAGTCTTGATTTCATAGATTTTCTTTATTAATCGACTGACATGCAATAAAATAACTTATATCACAAATAAATTATAAGTTGATCTTATCAATATTATTTTATTGAATTCTTATAATATTTTCCTCAATTTTTAGGAATGAATGAATATAAGAAGAGATGAAGGTAGGAGGCAATTCAGTTTCCCGCAATGCTGACTTAAATGCATATCTTGCACCAAAATTGGCATAACTCTCACATCCTAAGGAGGAATTTAATGTTCAAATATGATTTGGAAAGGGAATTCAAAGGCCTACAGGAAAATCATATTTTCAGACGCACTTTAAATTCTCTGGAGAACGGAAATTCGCTCGAAATTACTGCTGCGAGAATCTGCATTAAAGAAAGACAATCAAGAGTTTGTTGACTAGATCTGAAAATTCAAAAGGATGGCTCCCTCTCTTTTTTCCCCCTCTTTTTTTTGGATAACCTACCCCTCCTTCTCCTATAAAAGGAGGGGCACTTCCTCCTCTCTGGGCATCTCGGGTTTTTTATATTAGAGCGCTGAAGCAATTGTTCTTGTAATCATCTTCTTATTCTGCAATAAAGTAGATCTCAGTTCAAGCATAACTCTTTCATACTTGTTCTCGTCTTTTCTTTCCGCCTTGGTTTTAATCTTCTTTCTCCGTTCTTTAATTCTGGAGCAAGGAACAAAGAACTAAGCCATTTTATTGTATCTAGCAAAAGGATTGACTCCTAATTTTGGGCTAGACTATGGCTTCAGTGCTTTCTTCCTCCGTCTCCCCTTTCTCCATGAGTGAGTAGACTTTTATCGAGGCAAGGGGAATAACCCCTTAGCCATGGTTTTAATGACTTCTTCTTAAACGACTAGATGGTAATCGATTTTAATTGACGATTGATCTTCGGATCGCATGTTAATCCGAATGGAAATGACCATGGAAATTCGGATTTAGAACAATAAAATCGATTACATAGACGTTTTGATATGACCATGGATTTTCGTCTTTTAGGATGATAAACTAGGAAACATGAGCTCCAGGACCAATGGGCTCATGTGGAGTTTATTTCTTGTGAGTTTTTAATTCGCAAACCTTCTTCGAATCGTCGTCTAAGAAGTAGTTGTTATCGCCTAGGCTAAGGTGGTGAAAATCCCTACGAGCCTCGATTTTCCATCTCTTGATTTCAATCACCGACTTTCTTGCTTGCCTTTGCTTTCTTTAATTTTTAGTCTTTCCAATTCATATAGTTCTTTTTGTGCTAACAATAGTCTAAAATTTTCCTTGTGCAATTTTCTTTATTCTTGTTAGTGCATTTTCATTCATTCCTTAGTGTAATCACCAACCCCAAAACTCGATTTTTTTACATTCTCGTTCCAAATCTAAAAATACAAAAAAAAAATTAATAAAAGTTCTTCAAAAATTTTGGGTTCTAAGAATAATCTCCAAATAGTTGTCCTGTGGGATCGACCCTTCTATACTACCCTTAAAACCGGAAGTAAAAAAGGTTTAAACTCTATGATTAACCATCTTAGTGATTGATAGTGCAAAACGACGATTATCAGGGGCGACCAAAGATGATCGGGCAACGGGGGTCTTCAGCTGTGTCGATGATGACTATATCGCAAGGAATGAAAAAGTCGCCAACCATGATCGGCACATCTTCGACAATGCCGACGGGTCTCTTAAAGGTGTGGTCCGCCAGTTCGATCTGCATGCTGGTTCAAACCATTTCGGTCAAACCCACCCTTTGTGTGAAACTTAGGGGCATGAGGCTTATGCTTGCCCCCAAGTCAGCTAGACCCTTACGCTCGACGTTGTCTCCAATGGCGAATGGGATTGTGAAAGCTCCGGGATCCCTTCTCTTATTTGGTGTGTCGGGCTTCAAGAAGGCGGAGGAGGCGGAAGCTAGATACATTATCTCTGTCCTTCCTCCCCTTCTCCTCTTTGTGATAAGGTCCTTGAGGAACTTGGCATACGTAGGCATCTCTTCTAATGCGTCAAGGAAGGGGACTTCAAGATGCAGTTTCCTGATCGAGCCCATGATCTTCTCATGACGCTTCTTCAGATTCGCCTTGATTAGCTTATGTGGAAACGGAAGCCTTGGAGCATAAGGATTCCTCCCACCAGGTAGCTCATCGGAAGGCTTCCGCGCAGGCTCTTGAGCTTCTTCTTGTCCACCTTCGCCCTCTACTGGAATGATACTCTCTGACCTTGGTACAGGTTCTGGTTCGGCATCAGCTGTGCGCTCCACCATCTTCCCAGACCTCAGTACTGCCATTCTGGCAGTTTTCGGATATGAGAGTGTCTTTCCAGCAGGGTTCTTTATCATAGCTTTCATCTGGGCCAATCATTGATCGACTTCCTATTGGCGCATCCGTAGACTTGCCATCTGGTGTTGCATGGAATTCTGAGCTCCAGGGATGGGAAGTGCACCCTGCACCAACCGGTTGATGATAGAGTCTTGCCTTTTTATGAAAGCATGCAACTGGCCAACCAGGCTGGACTGGTGTGAAATCTCATCTTGGCCTTGACGTTCACCTTCAAACAGAGATTGCTCACAATGAGACATGGCGTCAGATCTCGAAGGAATAGGTCACCGCTCTTTAAAGTTCCTGACATGGCACGAGAAATCAAGTTTAGAAGATAAATCTATTAATTTCGAACAGAGAATAATAGTAAAGAAGAAAAAGAGTGTTGGCAGGCTCATTTCTAAGCTTGAGGCACAAGAGTGTAGTTAGTGGATTCGGATTCATCAACAGTACCATTTTGCCTTGTCCCCGGCAACGGCGCCAAAAAGTTGACCGGCCTAAATCGCGCGTCCAAAAGTGGAGGCGGATTTGAGGTAGTCGAGCTTTTACATTTATAAACCCAATTCCTTCTAGGCCCCCGCAACTTTGTTTACGGGGTCGAAGTAGATATATGGGGTCAAACACAGGGACAAGGGGGTAGTGTTGAGAACACGGAATCGACATGCTACACTCTGGCAGGTATAAAGAGATGTAAATTCCCAAAAAGGGAAGCAGTAAGATGTCACAAATAAAACAAAGAAAACTATCTCCAACTGGAGCTACTAGAAAGATTTAAGGTTTTAGTCATTTAGTAGTTTTTGGGGGTTTTCATGCAACGGAAACAGAAAGATATTGCTCGAGCTAAAGCGAGGTACGAAGGGTAAAACTGCGGTAAATCAAGCGGTGGTAGAACCAGTCATGTACCCCTCCTCTCGAATCGGGTACCTCTAACAAGGCATCAGCACCCCTCTCGAGTTCACTGGACTAAAATTAGAGTGGAAAGGTCACTAAAGCAACTCCGTTCCAGGCACTCTCGTACTCCAGAATCGGACCAAACACTAGAGCCACAACACAACTCTCGAAGTTGTTGCGACGGGAAAACGTGATTTGGTAGCTAAGCGAAACGCGATCCAAACATGCAAGCTAGAGTTCGGATATCAAACATAGCAGTCATCCAATAGATTGTACTGAACACAGAGCAGCAAGCAATTAAGCATCTTCTATTTCCATAGACAAATAAAGGGTCTTAATTACAATGCATAAATAAGGAATTAAATGATAGAAAGTAAAGATAGGTGTCGCCTTCTTGATGTAGAAGGACGATAGACTACTACGGCTCTCCAACCCGATATCGGTCAGAGGCTTAGCTCGATACAGTCGTGTCGGGCGGCACACCCTTTCGAGCGGCACGCATGACGGGCAACTGTATCGCTCAAGAATCCTGGCCGATACGCTCATGTCTGGTGATGGACCCTCTCGGGCGGCACGCATGACGGGTGAAGCGTATCGGGTTCGATATCGTGTCGCGCACGGAGCTATGTGTTCTACTGTCGGGTGTGGATGTTGGGCACTCGTGTCGCGTATCTACATCGGCTGATATCGGCCCTCAGTGTCGCCCGGTACAGTCCTAGGTGAACCAGTCCCCTCCCTCTCGGGATGGGGAAAAGCTCACCTAGTGTCACCCGGTACGAGCACTGGGGCACGATACATCTGCTCTCGCGATTCTCCTCGAAGATAGCTCAAGTTCCCTACTGTCTGCCTTGTCCGAACTGACCAAGCTGATCCAGCCCGTCTTTTCGGCTCCCTGTAGTTGCTATTTATAGGCAGCGGTTGGGGAAAGTTACGGTGCTCGAAGCGCCACGTGTCCTCCTCATTCGCAGGTCGGTGGACGGTCGATACCCATATCGCTCAGCTCAGGGATATCGGCCGTTGGTCACGTGACGGGCGACGGCGCCTGCCGGTGGGTGGCTGTGTCACCCGACATACTTGGGTTTTCGTGGCGACTATGGCTCCCTGTCGGGTAAGAGGCATGTCGTCCGTCAGTTCCTCCTTGCGCGGCACCCCTTGTCGCGCATTGTGGTGTCGTTCCACCCTACCGGGCAGGGCACGTATCGGGCGTCAGGAAGGCCGGTGCAGACTTGGACTTATTTTGTGGGCCGGGACGGCCTTATTGCACTAAAACGAGAAGAAACTCTGCAAAAGATGGAAATATAGGATTAAGAGCATTGCTTGGCCAATTATTGCGAAAGTGCATACAAAAAAGAGGAAAATAGCTAAAAATGGCAGTTTTGATAACAGAAAAATAGTCTAAAATATCACAAAAATTGGTGTTATCAATAGGTTGTGGATTCCATAAGTTGGTGATCTACAATTGAAAGTTCTGATGAAGCCATGGGTCTAAGTACCCAATCCAACCTAGCACGAATAAGATGTACAAGGACCTACAATGAAGTTTTTGGTGGAAGAATATGAAGAAGGATACTACATTGTTCATTGTGAAATGTTTGACCTGTCAGCAAGTTAAGATTGAGCATCAATGACCTGGTAGTCTTCTCCATCCGCTTGAGATTTTAGAATGGAAATGGAAAAATTACTATGAACTTTTTTATTGGCTTCCCTAAGTACAAGAAATTTTATGATTCCATGTGGGTAGTGATCAATCAACTTACTAAGTCTACCCACTTCTTGCCTTTCAAATCCATGCATAAGGTTGCTAATATTGCTCAGTTGTACGTGGAGTGGATCATCCATTTTCATGGATTACCTAGGGTGATATTATCTAATCGTGACCCAAAGTTTACCTCTCAATTATGGATTCAGATTTAGGAAGAGATGGGGACTATCTTACACTTTAGTACCGCTTATCACCCACAAACAAATGGTCAATCAGAGAGGACAATGCAGATTCTAGAAGATTTGATACATGCTTGTGTTATGGAGTGGGGAGGTGCATGGTATAGGTATCTACCACTAGCAAAGTTTCCTTACAATAATAGATACCAAGCTAGCATTGGTATACCACCATATGAAGATCTATACGGTAGACCTTGTCATTCTCCATTACACTGAGATGATGTGGGAGAACATGCTCTGGTGAAGACTGATGATATGCAAATGATGAAAGAGAAGGTTCAGTTAATTAAGAAGCATATGAAAGCTGGATAGGACTGTCAGAAGATGTATGCAGACAATAGAAGTTCAAATGTTAGTTTCTTAGTGGGTGACTATGTGTTCCTTAAGATATTTAATATTTTAGATATTTGGAATGCAATCATTCTAGTAAAAGTGAATTGATTGGAAATATGTGTGCTTTGTTTTAAAAGAATGGTTTTCTTCACAAATTTCCCTTGAATGAAGGATTTGTGAGTTCTACTATTTTATTAATCCAATGATGGATAAAAGGAAAAAGAATAAAAGAAAAACCCATAATAAGCAAAGATAAAAAGAAAATAGATAATAATTATATGTGCTTGAGAGTATTGTGTATAATTCTCTAGAAAGTGGCAAAAATGGCCATTATAAACTACTTTTCATTATCACATGGTTTCTAATAGAAAGAATATCCAAAATAAAGAAAATAGAAAAGAAAGAAAGAGAAAAGGATTAGTTTTGAAGCCTTAATGTGTGATATTAGGTGAAGACCTTCATATGAATAGAAGTCCCTTTTCTTGTTAAGTTTTAGTTCAAATCTTTGCACACATCTAGGTAAAGTCATTAAAGATTGTCCCATAAAATTTTATAGAAAAAGGAGTAAAGATGTGAGAATTATGGATTTTACAAAAATTCGTAAAATGGATGAGTTAATAGGATTTTACATTAAATGTCACTATTTCTTTTCACATTGGAACTATACGTGAATGGGGATGCATTTTGCTTACCCGATCAGGATCCAACAGTCAAAGGGTTGTCTCCTAGCTTGAGATATATATAGAAATTCCAAAACAGTAAAGCATGGACTCTTGAGAGGATTTCTCTCTTCACTGACCATCTCTCCCTTTAATTTCTTTCCCATTGTATTTGAGAAGTCATTCCAGATACAACCATCCCTAGATAGCCCTATTTTGAGGAGAAACATGAGTTTCTTTGATTCTCTAGATATCAGATCCACGTGTTGGGCATCTCGATCTGGCATGTCTATGTATAAAGCCCTACAATCCCTCTCTAACTGCACCCACGACTAGTTTGAGAGTTCCCTCACTACCAATTCCCTAGATAAACCCTGTCTATACCCTCTTCCCTGGCAAGGACATATTTGTCTCGTCCTTCCCTTGAACACCACATGCAAGCAATCAGAGGTCATGGACAAGTTTGTCATGGTTTCATGAAGAAAAACATGTCATTGCCTGTTACCCCTAGGCCCTGATGCCTAGAGTCAACGCTAAAGGTTGACACAGCCTCCCCGGCTCTTCTCGCAAGCTCAGAGACAAAGGAGGGAGACAAGTCTTGGGGGGAGGGGATACCTTGTTGGATAAATTGGACATTAGCATACCCATTGTTTTGATGGTGACAAACATTTCACTCTTACAGATCAAATATGCTACTTGAGTATTTCAGGGTTCGAAGGAATAAGGAAATCCTACTTAGTGGGAAGATGAAGATCAATGCAAATTGAAGATCAAAAACACTTAATTATATAAATGTTCATGATTGTACTCAAATGTAAACACTTGTACAAAATATAATGTACAAGTATTTAGACATCATGTAAATCAAGTGTTAGATTTTCCTTACCCACCTATAACCCTTTGATAGTTTTCCCCCAAAGTTAGAGTCACCCACACACATTGAAACACACACTTAGTAGGTGATTCAAAAGTCTAGAATAGGGACACCCTCGGTCGAAGAAGTTGTCGACCGAGACACTCTCGGTCGAAGTTCTTGTCGACTGAGAACCACCTCGGTCGAAACTATGAGCACTATTCAACAAGTTACACAATTGTGCTCTAAAATAGTCTTCAGTCAAAAATAACCTCGACTGAGTAAGCAACGGTCTAAAGCTTGCGACTGTTAGACTGAGTGGTTGGTAGTTGGGAGTTGGAAATAGATGTTTCAACACTTTTTCTCCAAACCCCTCTTTGGTCAAAGAAAAGTTCGACCAAGACACATCTCGGTCGACAAGTTCCTCGACCAAGATAGTTTCTGGATTGTTCTTTTCAAATCGAAACAATTAGCCATTGCAAGTCAATTAATGGATACCTAATGGCTAGTTAAGCACTAAGAACACTATATAAACCCTCTAGAACGTCCCTAAGGACTTGCAAACCATTCCTATAAATAGGAGAGGCCTTAGGACACCTAAAGTATACAACTACACTTGAGAATACATTCTAGTGAGCAACTAAGCAAGAGCTACACTTGCCATCTTATTTTGCTTGCCTCAATTTTGTGTCCTATAGCTACAATCTCATAGCCACCACATATAGCCTCGTCCATCTTAAGTGGAAAGGAGATATATATGCTTGATATAGGATCAAAGCGATGTACTCAATTGGATAAGTATTTTCTTTCTTCCAATTTTTTTCTTCTATATTGTATATTGTTCTCCTTGACTACTCCTAGGTTTGGAGGTTTTTTAAAGGAGGTTGTTTGGAGATATTTCTTGGAGGAGAAGGATGCTTTGAGGTGTGCTTGAGATTACTTCAAGGAAGGCTGCTTCAAGGGAGATTGGAGCTACTTCTAAAGGAAGGCTATCTCAAGGTGGTGGAGCTACTTTAAGGAGGTGAAGGTTGTTCAAAGGACTTGTAGTTACTTCAAGAAGGCTGCTTCAAGGAGGTTGAGGCTACTTCAAGGTTAAGGCTACTTCAAGGGTTTGGAATGTGATTGTATTTTGTGCAACATCCTTGTGAGGTAATAAAATAAATCAATTTTAAAATCCCAATTAGAAATAATTGGGTAGTGGATTGACTACCTTTGACTTCAAATGTAGGAACCACTCTACATCCTTGTGTCTTCCTTGTTTCCCCTCCTTCTTTGGTTGTGTAAAATCTCTATTCACCCCTCCCTTGATCTTTCAATTGGTATCAGAGCCAGTCTTAAAGGAGCCATAACAGGTCTTGAAGAATGGGGGATGGTGTACTTCACAACCTCAACCTTGAAGGAACCTATGTGAGTGGGCCACCACCCTTTGATGGAAGAAAGTACACTTATTGGAAGAGAAGAATGTAATTTTACTTCTAAGGGATTAGCTTGGACCTTTGGAGGATGGTATCTACACCCTATGTACTTCCAACGACGAAATATGCAACATGGGATCCAAATACGGTAAAACAAGTTGAATTAAATGCCAAAGCGGTAAGCATATTATATTGTTCTATTTTAGTAAGTGAGTTCAATAGAATATCTTCATGTGGTAAAGCTTATGATATATGGCATAAACTATCTATAACACATGAAGGTACTACCCAAATTAATAATATTAAGATTAATATGCTTAAACAAAAATTTGAACAATTTTGGATGCAATCTAATGAATTTATTGGTGATATGTATGCAAGATTTTCTTCCATTATTAATAGATTAAGTGCATTGGGAAAATATATATGTGAAGAAGATCAGGTGTCTAAAATCCTTAGATCTCTGCCTCCAAAATACAAACCAAAGGTGACGTCCATTGAAGAAGCTAATGATCTCACCACATTGAAGATGGAGATGCTCATTGGTAATTTAGAAACTCATGAGGTCACTTTTGAAGAAGAAGAAGAAAGACTGGTAGCCGAACACAAGAAGGAGAAAAGGAAGGACATTGATTTTAAGGCAGCAACCAAAGAAAGTAATGAAACAAGTGAAGAAGATAGTGAAGGGGAGGCACTCACTGTAAATGGTAAGTAATATAAAAGGTTTAAAAATAACAAAAATTCTTTTGTCTCCTCTTCTTCTTCCCTTAGGTGCTTTGCATGTGGTAAGAAGGGACATTTAAAAAATGAGTATCCCAAAGTCAAGAAGGAAAAAAAATCTACTCACAAGAACAAAGAGAAAGCCTACAAAGTAGCTTGGGATGATTCAAGTGATGATAGCAAAAGTAAAGAAGAAGTGGAATGTCTCATGACCAAAGAAGATATGATAAGATGTTTCATTGCAATAACAAATGAAGAAGAAAATGAGGTAAGTCTTCTTGATTTATCTAAAGAAGAATTAGCCACTAGTATTGAAGAATTACATGATAAATATGTTGATTGTAAAAAAGAAATTAAAAAGGCTTACAAAAACAAATGAAGATTTGTATGCTTATTTGAATGATCTTACTTTGGAAAAGAAAAATCTTATGTCTAAAAAAGCAACTTTGAAATCATCTACTAATGATTGCAATATTAAGTTGCTTGCTCTAGAACCTAATAATAAATTTCTTTGCCAAGAAAAGGTTGAATTGCTTGCTAAGATAAATGATCTTCAAACTCAACCTATTATATGTACTCATTTGGATTATGATGTTGTTGTCAAAGAAAGAGATAGTTTGTTAACTAATCTAGATCACACAAAGTTAGACATTAAAAATAGAATGGATGAAATTTGTGACACCTCATCACACTAAAGAGATTACTCAAAACACAAAACATGATCAACTACTGATTTATCACATAGTCAAAAATGCAGAATAATTAAAATCAATTCCAACAATGTAAATAAACTCTAGAACATTTATAAAAAGTCCATAATTCCATTCTCATATACTATAACAATTATTTACATATGGGTCCAAAGACCTCAGGCACATCCTGCATACAAAAGATATTTCACATGTACATGCCATATATTTACAAATATTGGCATACTACCAAAATCTCGTGTCGATACGAGTATATCATCTCGAAAACACATCCCATACCCGGACCTGAGAGTACAGGGACGACAATAGGGCTCTACTACTAACATCTACAACTAACCAACCTTCTGAATCTATTGGTCACTAGGTTGGTTCTCTTCCACAGTGCGACCTTGACCTCATTTCCTGTGACCACCTAAAAAAATGTGGTGACCCACGGGTGAGACCCAGTCCCAACGAGAGATATAACTCTCTCCAACATATGTTGATTATAACATATTGATTGACATTAAATGAATTGAGTAGATACAGTAATGAATAAGCAATTTAAGCAGATTGAATAGGTTAATCATACAAAGCCATTAAGCAAATTAACTTGACAATAAGTATAATTACTCAAAGGTCATATGATATCATCTTGTAAACATTGAATAGTATAAAGACAAGTTAAAGACTAATCAAACAATGTGAGACATATTTAACCATAGTCAGTATACTACACGTCTTATATCACTTCTTTTATTACATTGCCCTGAGGGATTTGAGAAATACCACTCAAGTCCCAACTAACCACTACTAAGTCAAAATCAGTGTCATACAAGATCTAGGAAGAGCCAAACTCCTAAGATCTTCTCCTCCCCTGGTCAGTACAGGTCTGCCACAGTGACACATAAGGTCAAGCTACTAACAACCTAGTATGTCCTTGGTATAAGTCACGACACTAGTGAAAGGAGGAAGGTATGCATACCCTACCATCCGAGGTACAACCACAGTTGTCCTCCAATCTCATCATCATATATATATAATCACTGAGACACGACCACAGCCGTTCTCAAACTAAGGGTTAGGTATGATCATTGTCATCCTCCCTGACACTTAAATTCAGGATGACAAGCACACCGCATACTCATCAATATGTACTCTGAGTATCCCTTAGGAATACTCATTTCACTATCTGGAAATTTCTGACACTCAAATAGATCTATGGAACATGGCACTACATGATTAGAGTTTCACTTAATTAGTTATGCCAATTGGGTGAATTAATGCTAAATCATACAAATGGACATTCAAACCATAATTCTTTTCTAACATGAGTATAGGTATAACAACTTCAAAAGATATAAAACATTTGAGATATAAATCTTAATCACATTACCACATGTTATCATTCATTGCAAATTAATGGACCACACTTATCATCATACTTTTACAAGATACCAACATCTTATCACAAGTTCCAGGGTTTTAACCCTTATTGGAACATGAAGAGGATTTCACCTCAATCATGGCTTCAAACATGCCCAAAGGTCATTAAGACCATCACGTTATTCATAGTAAGGTTATCATCATCATTTCATGCCTTAAACAAGGCTCAAAAGATCATTAGCACATATGTGTCCATAGATACTAACATGGCAAGGCACTATGATATTCAAATAGTACTACAATGTGGTTTCAACACAAGAAGAGTGTAATTCATTATCACATTAATCATTCAAGAGGTTTGATTATAACCAATCGACATCATATAATTACATTAAGGTTATGTATAACAAGCTAGATCACATGGGAGTTATGCATCCACTTATTATAGTGATTTATCAAATATAACTATATAATGGCAAAGGTAAGACTACAAATTAATGGTATTGAACCATTGAATTATCTTCACTAGGACCCACATATAATACCATGTGATTTATTCTAATCCATTGGATGTTGAAGCATCCAATATTATTCATTGGATCAGGTTCATTGTTCAAGGTTATCAATTGAAGTATAAGTCTAACCAATAAATTAATTGAACCAAGGAACCATTGGTTTAAGGTTTAGTCAAATATACAATTACATTCCTAATTCATCATATATGGTGATGACCTGATCCACCATTAATTGTGATCATTAGGTCACCATTGGTTGCTGGATCAGTAATACATACAGTTAACACCATCAAATATTAAGCCAATATCATCAACGATTGATACGACATGTGATGAGTGTAGTGATTTGAGGTCTAAGAACCACAACCACCACCATCACTATGAGAGATGACTATGACTTCCATGAAGATGGCTTCCATGTGTCAGTCTCATAGTGGGTCTGTCTGATACACTGTTCTCTAACATGTATTTGTGTGCTTGGTTTTTCCATATCATGACTAATGAGATTTGGTCATCAACCAACTCACACTCTAATCTTATGTGCCATTGTTGTCTATCAACCTTCCACAATGACAACCGATCAGGGACATAATGAGAATATGTATATGTAATCTTAACATCCATATGATCTCATGTCTTCCAAGTCTAATACTTGAAGACATACGTCATCCGGTAATAGTATTCTCTAGAAATTTATTATGTCATTCATTATCTCAAATTGAATATATAAAATAAATTGGAGCCTTGCCTTTATTACTAATCAAATCATTTATATGTTATGCCATTACAATCATCATATGATTGACTCTCTAGGCATACATACCAACACAACTATGGGTGGTTGTACATAGTACCACTACATTAGATAATAAGTCAAACAAATCTTCATGCTTAAAAGAGATCATATGGCAAGGCAATATTAAGCAATAAATAACAACAATAGGGCAGGTGGGGTCCAAGACCCAAATAATAATTATTCTAGTAGGTATTGAAGCAATTGTATGAAAAGGAGCAATAATAAGAATTCCAGGTTTGGTTCATGCCCCCAATAGGAAATTAGGGTTTGGATTTCACACATGCCCAACTTAAAAGGAGTGAGATGCACATACCTCAATTCAGAGTCCTAGTAATCACTTTTCACCAACTAAGTTGTTTCTAATATCTCTTTTCCTAAGTTAAAGTCATATACGTGCATTAGAGCTTTTAATCCATATAAGTATAAAGGAAAACCCTAGTTTTAACCCCTTTTTGGAAAACTTCATATTTGGTCATAAAACCCATACCGGATGATTCCTTATTTTATCCTAATTAAGAAAATATATTTATATACTTTATTTGGAGTTTATATGAATTAGTTATATTTTTAGGACTTTTTATGTATTTATTAAACTCCCGAAAATTGACTTTTAAAAATAATGGAATCCGAATCTAGAATTATTTTTATTGGATAGATCTTATTTTTCTAATTCCAAATCATATTTTACTTTAATTTTCTGACTTACCAATTAATTATTATGAATTTTACAAGTTATAACACTTTATTGGAATTCTCAAATGTTAATTAAAAGCAAAGTACTATATTACCCTCACATCACACATCATTATCTTCATGTGTGATAGGGAAGACTCGTAAAATTGATCCACACAAATTCACCCATGACATAAAATTAAATAGAGTATGAAAAGACAGAAAAGTTGATGGAAGGTGTGACACAAATTAAATTGAAACAAGGACCAACGTTTAAAATACTCAGTGATCATCTTCCTCATTCATTCTTCTCGAGTGTTCAAACACAAATTTTGCCAAATCTCAAAATCACAATTCAAACTCCCAGCCCATGGCACTTCATACCCAACTAATCTCTTCATCGACCTCCTGACACTCAACCGAACTCACAGATAAAAAAACCACAGTGTAAGGGAACCTAGAGCTTGCTAGCGGCTGCCACCATGTCTACTCCATGGAAGAACATAGAAATACAAAGATAACCCATCAAATACACAATGAATACACTAGATTAGTTGAAGACTAGGCAGAAGCACAAATTAGAGAAGACTAGGCAGAAGCACCACGCTCGTGTTTCATGGAGAAGAATAGTGGTAAACAAATAGGAAAGAGGGGAAAAGAAGTCACACCTTAACCAGAGAAATTGGAACCAAGCGAAGATTCATCTCTCCTACTAGAGCCGAACTAACCCCTCATAGAGAGGTACTACAACATGTGCCTTGCCAACAAACTCCAGAAGCCTAAAGCAGGTCGCCGGTGTTGGGAACTGGATGACAGGTAAATCAAACGGGGTTGGGAGTGATAGGGATGTTGCAGTGGATGTGGTGAAGGTATGGGAGGGTCTATTTATATATATTGGGTACTGGGTGGTTAAGAGGTGGAAGTGAAGATAGACTACAACGACAGAAAGCAAATAACAGTCGTCCAGACTCCCTACTCTGCCAAACCCTAACAAACTCGGTACCATAAGCTTCAGAAGATAGCAATGAAGATAACAGAATCGAGACCTCAACCAGATAAGAAGTCTAGAGAGAGAACCTGCAATGACCCCCTCCACATGTTATCCCCTATTCATGCAGACTGAGAGGGCAAGGGACATTACCTTCATTATAGGATCGAGGTTTATCATGTAACCAAAAATAATTAATAAATTTCATTAACTGGGAAAGAGTTTGGTACAAGATGAAATATAAATTTCCAAGATGATTACAAAATATGGTTTCGTAACATTTACCACATGAAGTACACCCATATAACTATATCCTCCAGGAGTTACATTAAATTTCTTTGTTTTATGCATTCTTCTCCAGGTGCCCATCTTTCATCATATTTGCAGAATAGTAGTAGATTATCCTAAAACACTAACAAATAAAACATGCAATCCGTATAACAAGTTATACTGGTATGTGGGGGAAACCAAAAGATTGCATCTAAGTGTAACAACATAATCACAACAACTATAGTTACAAAATAAAAATTGTCATTTTCTTCATAACTTCTCAACCTATTTTACAACCTCTGGGATACCCACTCTTAGGTTTTTGCTCCTACAATGGATTGTAAGCCACATCTAAATTTAGATCCAGGTGCCTATGTTGGACACCTCTCAATCTGGAATTAGGTGCCATGTTAGTCATCCCAATATGGGGCTTGACCTCATATGACCTTCCCACCAGGTCTAACCTTATATGACCTTCCCAATCTGGGGCCAGTCTTTAGTCATCACCATGACTTTTCATTTCCTTCTATTCAAACCTCCAAAGTTGGTATGCGGGTTTTGAGCAAGTTATAAGCATAATTTGTGATAGCCATAGTGACTATATAGGTGGCATGAAATAAATATCAACCAAGCTTTTAATTTCAAGCAATCTGGTAAAACCTCAGAAAACGTCGAGAAACTAAAGTGGGTCATAGGCATAACCACAAACCTTGATTAGGTGTACTTGATGTCCAAGCAAGAGCAATCAGGAATAACCAAACAAGCAACCAAGCAATTATCCTAAAAGTTAAAGCATAACACCCATGTATCATAATTCTATCCAAATCATCATTAAGACTAACTTGGGTCTCAAATTAGGATTTCAAGGTCAACTTTAGGTTTTCATTAGGGTTTTGGATTCCTAAACCCTAGTTTCCACTTTTCATGTCCTTTGGGTTTAGGAACCCTAATCTTATTATTAATTACACCTTTTTGGTCTCAAGGAAACCCTAGTTCATCAAATTATGGGTTGTTAAGTTCACATAAGTTCCAAGTTGCTCTTTTTATCCATAATGATCAATCTTTCATCATCAAGATTAATTGACCATAGTGGAACCATCAAAGTTTAGAAACTAGGATTCTTTGTATTAATTACATTAAAGAAGGAAACTTTGGGTACTTTTTGAATTAGAGGTTGATTAAGGTCTTGATCATATTCTTATTGCATTGCTCATAATTTTTTGAGTAAACATCATATATTACTATTATTAATTTGATTATCCTACAATTTACTACAATTTTTACAAAATTAAATGGCTTTGGTCAATCCCCAACTGCCACCTCAGCATCAAGTGGGCCTTTGGCCATGCCATGGGGTTGGGGCCCGGGCCAATGGGTTCAGGTCATGACGACACCCGCGCCCACGTGGCGGCATTCTCAGATGACCAAAAGAGGCTAAAAAATGAGATTAAAAGGATGATACTACCCGTTACCTTATCACACTAAGGAGAGGGTAAAAGAGATATTACCCCAAGACTTGTCTCCCTCCTTCATCTTCAAGCTCGCGAGAAGACCCTACGAGGCTGAGACAACCTCTAGCACTACTTTAGGCTCAGGGGCCTAGGAGCGGCAAGAGAGGATAAGTTCTTCTTTGTGAAATCGCGTCAAACTCGACTGTGACCTTTGATTGCTCATAGGTGGTGTCCAAGGGAAGGTCGAGGCAAAGATGTCCTCTTCGAGGAAGATGGTACATATGGGGTTGAAGAAGGGATTTATCTAGGGAGTTGGCAGTGAGGGGATTCTCAAATAAATTTGAGGGTCTCGTGGGTGTAGAGGGATTGCATGGCTTTATATAGTCCTGACTACTTGAGATGTCAAACTCATGGATTCAATATCCAGAGAATTAGGGAAATTCTCATTTCTCCTCAGAACAGGGCCATCTAGGGATGGTTATACCCAGAATGACCTCCCAAATGCAATGGGAAAGAAATTAAGGGGAGAGATGGTAGGTGAAGAGAGAAATCCTCTCGAGAGTCCATGCTTTACTGTTCCAAAATTTCTATATATGTCGTGATCTAGGAGACAACCAGTCGACCATTGGATCCTGATCCAAGGGTCAATAAAATGCACGCCTATTCGAGTATAGTTACAATGAGAAAAGAAAGTGTGACATTTAATGTAAAATCCTATTAAAACATCCACTTTTTGGATTTTTGTAAAATCCATAACTCTCACATCTTTACTCCTTTTTCTCTCAATTTTAAGGGAAAGCCTTTAATGATTTTATCTAGATGTGTGCAAAGATTGGAACCAAAATTTGAAACAGAAAGGGACTTTTCTTCTTGTGCAAGTCTCCTACTAATATCATGCATTTAAGTTATCAAAACTAATCCTTTTCTCTTTGTTTCTTTTCTATTTTCTTTATTTTGGCTATTATTTCTATTAGAAACCATGTGAAAATGAAAACTAGTTAATATTGGCCATCTTTGCCACTTTCTAGAGAATTCTACACAATTCTCTCAAGCACATATAATTATGATCTATTTTCTTTTGCTCTTTGCTTATTATGGGATTTTCTTTTATACTTTTTCCCTTTTATCCATCATTGGATTAATAAAATAGTAGAACCCACGAAATCCATCATTCAAGGGAAATTTGCAAAGAAAATCATTCTTTTAAAATAAAGCACACAAATTTCCAATCAAGTCTTTATTAATAGAATAATTGCATTTCAAATATCTAAAATACAAGTGAAAATAGAGGCTATAACATCTTTCCCCTATTATAGTAATTTTGTCCTCAAAATTTGACTAATAAAATAAACAACTCAGGGTAAGACTTTTCCATGTCCATCTGTAGCCCCCATGTGGCTTTATCCTCTCCATGGTGCTTCTAACAACTTTTACCATCTCTACCTTTTTATTCCTGAGCTCTTTCACCTTGGCATTCAGTACCCTTATAGGTGACTTAGGGCATGTTAGCCTCCCTAGGAGTTCAATAGATTCAATGCTCAACACATGGCTCGGGTCCTTCACATAGCACTTCAAATTGGACACATGGAACACATCATGCATCATACTATATCGGGTAACGCTAAACAATAAGCAGCTACATCAATCTGTTATAAAATTTCTATTGGACCCATGTATCGGGGACTCAACTTTCCTCTATTCTTAGCTATAGCTCAGTGGGGGCAAATTTTTAAAAACACATGTTCACCCATAGTGAAGTGCAAGTCAGTCCGCTTCAAACTTCCGTCGATCCTGGGCTCCCTTTAGCCTTTACTTGATCAAAGAGACTTTATCAACATACAACTACAATTCTTCTGACCTCAACAAGGTCCTATCACCAACATCATCCCAGTGAAGAGGTGACTGACACAAAATCCCATAAAGAGATTCATACGGAGGAAACTGATACTGGCTTGGCAACTATTATTATAAGCAAACTCAGCTAAGGGCAAGTACTGCTCCCATGATCCACCCCAATTGAGCACACATGCTCTCAAAAATTCTCTAAACTTTGGATTGTTCTTTCTGACCATCCATTAGTCTGGGGGTGATAAGATGTGCTAAACTCCAATCTAGTGTTGAGTTTTTCATGCACTTGCTTCTACAACTTAGAGGTGAACTTAGGGTCACGATAAAAAATAATTGAACTCAGAACACCATACCGTCAAACAATTTCTCTAAAATATATTTCTACTAGGTATGTCACCTTAGCAATGATCTTTAAGGAAAGGAGAATGTGCTAACTTGATAAGACGACCTACCACAACCCATATTGCATCATGACCTTTTGTTGTCTTGGAGAGACCCACCACAAAATGTGTAATAATTTGGTCCTATTTCCACTTCAAGAATTTCCATTAATTGTAGTAACCCAACATGTTGTTAGTGTTCAGTCTTCTCCATCTGGAATGTGAGGAAATTGGCTACATATACTACTATGTCCTTCTTCATTCTAGGTTTCCATAAATATCATGGTAAGTATTTAATCATATTCATGGTACCAGGGTGTACTATGTACTTAGAATCATGAATCTCTTACAAATTATAAGTCGTTAAAGGGAAATCCTCAGGAAAACAATAGAAACTTTCATATTGGATTCCATCATGTCCAGCCATCAGATGTGTCTTAGGCTTCTCCATCAAACCCCCACATCTCAACTAACTATGGATCATCTAAGTAGGTTGTTTCAAGATAGGTCAACAAATCATACTCGATTTACCTTATTTGGTACCTCAACTCTTGCATCCATGATTTTGATAACCATATTCAAATCTTATACCTATAGAATTCAAGTTCCAGTTGATAATTATATCCTCATTTGAAATCTTAATTTGGTGATGACCTTGTCTTCCAAGCCATTTATCCAATATTTTCTCCTAAGGGTGTGGTAATTCCTCTAATTCTCAATTATCATAAAAAGATTTCAACTTAAGTATTTATTACTCATATCACTTCTATTCCTAGTATGGCATGCGTCTATCTCATCTCTCACTCTCATAAAAAGATTGAATAAGCATTTGGATGCAATCCAAATACAAAGCTCATCACATTCTAAGAGTAGATATGGTGCATCACACATCACCATTTTATTCCACATTAGGTTGAATCATCTTCCACATACCACTATTCCTTAATTCTATGCACTCCTATAGGAAAACGTCCTCATAACCTTTGGGTCTTATCACAACTCCTATTTATGACCCTTAGTCATTTCCTCAAGGTCTCTAGGGTGCCAGTGCTTTTGGGCAATCTCACCCTTATGCATCTAGGGAGTGCCTCTCACATTTACCCCTCGGTCCCCATAAACTCATGAAGGTGGCCAATATCCTTACTCATGGGCCTCAGGCAAACACAATTGTTCCCTCCCGAACACATGGTATTGTGCATTCAGGAAACAATCAACTCCTACTCCCATCAATCTCATCCCTACTTGACCTTAGGATTGATTTAGAGTTATATTGAGATGTCATAACTTTATTTCAACCCACATTTTGCTTGTGGTTTCTCTAACAATAACCAAGCACATTATACCCCGGAGAATTCTTCCACTCAAATTTCCTTCATCTGTTAGGGCACAGATAGTTTTCCTTATGTCCCTTCATGGGGATCATGGCAACCTTCCTATCCGGACCTGGTCCCATTAAACCAGTCACTTCCCTAGTGACTTTTCCTCATGCCCCCTTAGAGATGGTATACATGATTGCAACAAATAATACTCAGTGTATGTGCTTTTATGCTTCCTGTAATTAATCTCTTAGGTTTCTAAGTGACCTTTAACATTACTATAATTCTTAAATATTCTATGAACTCACTCCTCTTAGGAGGGATCCTTTCCCAGGACAAGATAAAACTTAACTAAGGTTCACAAAACATACTTGAATCCAAAGTTTATATCATCATAGGTGGACATGTTCCTTGGGCATATTTCTTATTATTCCATCCATGCATCTTCAAACCTAGAACTATATAATGATACCATATTAGTTACCATTCAAGAATTGGATCACTATTAAATGCTTCATTTCCAGTTTGGTTATACAAGATCTGATACATCTCATTTCACCGCCATACATTTTCCAACACAAGGTGTACTACAAATTTTTAGGTATGATCACTTCCTAGAAGTTAGTTTGCATCATCTTGAGCTTCCTTATCATCAGTGGAAAAAACTTGAACATGTCAACGTTCTTCATTAATTGGGATTGCCCCTTGTGGTGTTGTAGTCTCTGTCTGGACTGCTACTGGGTTGGGTCCTCGAGGGCCAGTGAGAGGGCACTCTGCCCGGATATGTCTTTCTTGTTAACAACAATAATTATTCTCATAACAATATCTATTGTAATGCCTCCTCCCACAGTTACGTCATGAGGGTTTCTGATTCTTATTATGGGGTTTTCCCTTTCTATTATTTTTATTCTTTATGTGATTATGGTTGTGTCCTTTTCCATTCCTTAGGGAAGAAAAGCCTTCCACGAACCTTAGATGTCTTCAGGTGGGTTTTGAAAAGTCAAAATGTTTTTTGGCAAAATAGGCGGAGAGGATGGTGTCGAAGTCCTTCCAGGCCATCAGTTTTATGATGACATCTCGGTTGGTGATGTAATCCTACCACCTAAGTTTTGTTGTTCCCTTAAGCAGGTGAGTAGAAAAGAGAACCTTCATGTTGGGTTGCACCGCCAGAAAATGGAAACCATTTTCCACAGCATGAAGCCAGGCTTCTATCTCTGAGTTGACTCCATTCCCAAATTTTTCTATGCCCAACCTGAAAAAATCGAGGATAGTAACTTCATGAAGAGGGCGGATATGGGTTCACCATTCTTGTATCTAGGAACATTCTTGGATGCAAAGGCATTGACAACCTTAGTCAGTTACTTCTATTGTCCTAGCCCTATATCGGGGATATGGACTTGCCCGATTGTGGGTTCAAGATTGGCAACATGATTGGGGTCATCTTTGGGATCATTTTCCATCATAGGTTTGCACCTGGAGTTTGCACTATCTTCAAGGTTTAGGATATCAGAGGGGGAAACTTTGGGATCTAAACCTTCCTCAGTGGTGACCTCTTCTGACCTCTTCCATTTCTAGGAAGTCACAATTCCATTCTCTCATAGTAGGAGGGCTTTCCTTCTTGACAATTAAGGATGACAGTGATCTTAGTAGGGGCCATGTTGTTTCATATAAGCTAACTTTATTAACCTTAGTTTCATACTTGAGATATTAAAGTATCATAAAATTATGTCCATGACATCTTGCTTAAATGTTTTTTTATTGTTTGGCAAAGGATGCCTTAATCCCTAATATACATAACCCTAGTACTTAGAACAGGATAAAGAGAACAATCACGGTATCTAGGGTGTGGTGAGTGAAGGAGGTAATGAAGTGTGGAAAGTAAATTCCTCTTACTTTGACTAGGCCAGAAGCATGGGTCCGGGCATCCTCATAAGTCAACTAGCGGTGCAGAGGAAAATATTACCAGCCCCTACATCGTAGTCCTTTCTAGACACCATTATCTTTGGAAAACACTCTAATAGTTCCCTTTGGGCTCTACAAAATTTTTAATTTTAATCATTCCTAGAGGTAAAATAGTAAACCAACTCGGATATCAAATGTAATGACCCCTCCCCCTATTATCCTCTATTCAGGCAGACCGAGAGGGCAAAGGTCATTACCTTCATTGTAGGATCAATGTTTATCAAGTAACTAGATATAATTAAGTAAATTTCACTAACTGGGAAAGAGTTTGGTACAAGGTTAAATATAAATTTTCCAAGGTTATAAAGTATGGTTTCCTAAAGTTTACCATATGAATTACAACCATCTAACTATATCCTCTAGGAGTTACATTAAATTTCTTTGTTTGATGCATTTTTCTCTAGGTGTCCACCTTTCATTATATTTGTAGAATAATAGCAGATTATCCTAAAACACTGACAAACAAAACATGTGATCAGTATAACAAATTATATTGGTATGTGAAGGAAACCAAAAGATTGCATAAGTGTAACAATATAATCACAACAATCATTGTTACATAATCAAAATTATCGTTTTCTTCATAACTTCTCAACCCATTTTACTCAACTTCTGGGATACCCACTCTTAGGGTTTTGTCCCTATAGTGGACTGTAGGCCACCTTTCAATTTAGATCTAGGTGCCTATGTTGGCTTCTTCTCAATCTGGAGTTAGGTGCCATGTTGGTCATCCGAATATGAGGCCTGGTCTGAGCTTATATGATCTTCCCAATCTGGGGCCTGGTCTGACCTTCCTAATCTAGGCCCTAGTCTTTAGTCATTACCATGACTTTTCATTTCCTTCCATTCAAACCTCTAGAGTTGGTATGCAGAGTTTGAGCAAATTATAAGCATAATTTGTGATAGCCATAGTGACTCTATAGATGGCAGGAAATAAATATCATCCAAGCTTTTAATTTCAAGCAATTTGGTAAAATCTTAGAAAACATCAGGAAACTAAATCGGTTAGTCATAGGTGTAACCACATACCTTCATCATGTGTACTTGATGTCCAAGCAAGAGAAATTAGGGTTAACCAAACAAGCAACCTAGCAATTATCCTGAAAGTTAAAGCATAATACTCATGTATCATTATTCTATCCAAATCATCATAATGTTGACTTGGGTATCAAATTAGGGTTTCAAGGTCAAGTTTAGGTTTTCATTAGGGTTTTGGCTTCCTAAACTGTAGTTTCCACTTTTCATGTCCTTTGGGTTTACAAACCCTAATGTTATTATTTATTACACATTTTTTGTCACAAGAAAACCCTAATTCATCAAATTATGGGCTGTTAAGTTCACATAAGTTCCAAGTTGCTCTTTTTATCCATAAAGGATCGATGTTTCATCATCAAGATCAAATGAACATATTAGAACCATTAAAACTTAGAAATTAGGGTTTTATGTATTTATTACATTAAAGAAGGAAACTTTGGGTAATTTTTGAATCAAAGGCCGATCTAAATCTTGATCATATTTTTATTGCATTACTCGTAATTTTCTGAGTAAAATTCATATATTATTTGTCTTCATCCGATTATCCTATGATTTACTACAATTTTTACAATATTAAATGGCTCTAGCCAATCCCCGACCACCACCTCAACTTCCGGTGGGCCTTTGGCCATGCCACATGTTCGGGGAATGGGCTAATGGGTTCAGGCCATGACAGCACCCACGCCCACATGGAGGCTTGCTTAGATTTCCGAAAGAGGCTAAAAATGAGATTAAAGGATGATATTGCCCCTTACCTTATCACACTAGGGCGAGGGAAGAAGAGATATGAAAGATCTAGAGGGGGGTGAATAGAGCTTTTTGGAACTTTTTAAAATTTATTAAACAATCAAATCACTCAACCAAAGAAGGAGGGGGAAACAAGGGAGACACAAGGATGAAGAGTGGTTCCTACCTTTGAAGTCAAAGGTAGTTAGTCCACTACCCAATTATTTTCAATTAGGATTTTGAAAGTGATTTATTTTATTACCTCTCAAGGATGTTACAAAAAATACAATCACCTTCTACACCCTTGAAGTAGCCTCAACCTCCTTGAAGCAACCTTCTTGAAGTAACTTCAAGTCCTTGGAACAGCCTTCACCTCCTTGAAGTAGCTCCACCACCTTGAGATAGCCTTCCTTTAGAAGTAGATCCAACCTCCCTTGAATAAGCCTTCCTTAAAGTAATCTCAAGCACACCTTGAGGCAGCCTTCTCCGCCAAGAAGTAGCTCCAAACATCTTCCTTTCAACAACCTCCAAATCTTGGAGTAGTCAAGGAGAACAATATATAATATAGAAGAAAAAGATTGGAATAAAGAAAATACTTATCCAATTGAGTATGACGCTTTGATCCTATATCAAGCGTATAGATCTTCTATCCACTTAATATGGACAAGGCTATATGTGGTGGCTAGGAGATTGTATCCATAGGATACAAAATTGAGGCAAGAAAAATAAGATGTCAAGTGTAGCGCTTGCTTAGTTGCTCACTAGAATGTATTCTCAAGTGTAGTTTTATACTTTAGGTGTCCTAAGGTGTCACCTATTTATAGTAATGGTTTGCAAGTACTTAGGGACATTCTAGAGTGTTCTTAGTGCTTAACTAGTCGTTAGGTATCCATTAATTGACTTGCAATGGCTAATTGTTTCAAGCTGAAAAGAACAATCTAGAAACTATCTTGGTCGAGGAACTTGTCGATCGAGATGTGTCTCGGTCAAACTTTTCTTTAACCAAAGAGGGGTTCGGAGAAAAAGTGTTGCAACGTCTATTTCCAACTCCCAACTACCAACCTTTCAGTCTAATGGTCACAAGCTTTAGACCGTTGCTTACTCGATCGAGGTTATTTTTGACTGAAGACTATTTTAGAGCACAATTGTGTAAGTTGTTGAACAGTGCTCACAGTTTTGATGGAGGTGGTTCTCAGTCGACAAGAACTTCAACCGAGAGTGTCTCAGTTGACAATTTCTTCGACCGAGGGTGTCCTTGTTCAAGACTTTTGAATCACCTACTAAGTGTGTGTTTCAATGTGTGTGGGTGACTCTAACTTTGGGGGAAAACTATCTAAGGGTTATAGGTGGGTAAGGAAGATCTAACTCTTGATTTACATGATGTCTAAGTACTTGTACATTATATTTTTGTACAAGTGTTTACATTTGAGTACAATCATGAACATTTATATAATTAAGCATATTTGATCTTCAATTTGCATTGATCTTCATCTTCCCACTAAGTAGGATTTCCTTATTCCTTTGAACCCTAAAATATTGAAGTGGCACATTAGATCCATAAGAGTGAAATGTTTTTCATCATCAAAACAAAGGGTATGCTAGTGTCCAATTTAGCCAACAATCTCCCCCTTTTTGAAGATGACAAACATTTCTAAAATATAAGCAAAATATTTGAAATGAAATGAGTTTCATACCTATGATGTAACTGAGATGAATAGAGTCTTTTGATCTCAGAAAATGTGTGCTAATATACCTAAAGAGATATGGAACGTGATATACATATCTTGAGGTAATGTAGCACCAACTAATGTCAAGACAATAGATCATTAAGACTTATGATAAGATTTTACTTGATTTTGCTTTATTATATTTCTCTCCCTTTGTCATTTCAAAAAGATATCCATATAGTCATATGTGTAAGTCAATAATACTCCCCTTTAATTGATTTATCCCCCTTAATTGTTTACTTCTAAAAGAATGTCAAATTTAGCCACAATTCAAACACCAAGATTTAATTTCTCAACCATTTGCAACGGATGTTAAGCCCTAAAATGATATGAGATTCCTTTAGGCTCATGAACATATTTTTATATTAGTTTCTCAACCATTTACAAGGGATGTTAAGCTCTGAAATGATATGATATTCCTTTATGCTTTTAGTGGAATATATCTCTAACCAAATACAAGGGATGTTAAGTCCTAATTGGTGTAGAAAATCCAATTAAGAGCAAGTTATAAATTATATTCAAGAATTTTGTGAGCTCCTCCTTAATCTCATAACAAAAGTGAGCTTAAAGATACTAAGGTATTTCTAATCATAACCTTTTAAAATCATTTAATTAAGTAAGGTTTTGAGTTAATTTTTATAAGCAATCTTGTTTCTTGCAAAAAATTTAGCTTATTATAAGTATTTAACATGATTAGCAACTTACAGATTTAATATACCAATGTTGGGTGCAAGTCAATGATTTGATCTAAAAATAAGCATTTTTGTCAGGCTTATTTTTTGTCGACCATAATTTTGATCGGGGCGCCCCTCGGTCAAGCTCCTTTTTGACTGAGAGGCATTTCTACAGATATCCCATTAATGCAGCTTTATTCTTAGAATGAACCAAGATGTAACATTTTCTTTTATATTAGCACAAATGACCAATCGGCCTTATGCATATTTACATCCACTTGATGATGTCAAGTCTTAGACAATGATTCATACATCATATCTAAATCTATTTCTTCTCATTAAATCCTAATGTTATTCCATCATGCCCATATAGTTCCAATGTTTTGCTTTTAGGTCTAGGAGCTGAATTTTATTCATTGTTTTAGAAGGCTCATTTGTCCAATAATTAAATATTTTAGGATATGACTAAGTCTTGTTGTGTATAATCATAATTTATGTATACTTATAAACCTTCGATTCTTTGTTTGATTATTTCAAAATAAAGCCATTTTGTGACATGATCAATTTTGTCTTTACCATCTTTTGTTAAGGATAGAACTCACATGGAGCCAAATAGATTAAATGAGTTCTAGTGAGAAAAAATTTTAGTTGAAGAAATCTAACTTTTTCTTGTCATAAATTTTAGACTTATCAAAAAAAAATTAGGTAATGATTCAAAGCAATTGTCTTGCGTGAACAATCTTTTTATGCCATGACCAATTTATTTTATGCAATTTATGTCCATAGTGTTAAGAAGTTTACAATTTCCTTTATCAACTTAAGATGTAGTTCTTTGACACATAGAACATTTAAAATTTGTACCAACATCACTTATGCCAATAGTTTTACCTTTGCAATTTTCTTCAAATGTGAACAATAATTTTACCTTTTCTCCAAGTGTGTAAAAATCTTCTTGAGAGTAGCTTTAATAGACCATACAAATCTACAAAGTATGGAAGTTTTGGTCCCATATAGTGGTCCATTTGGTTTGGGGCATTACTATAAATATTTTATCATTTCAACTATTTGGAACAATTTGAACAATTTAGCATGAAGATTTTAGTACAGATTTGGGTTACCAAATTTAATTGCAATTAAATAATTTTGTTTTCAATAAACAATTCTGACAGAACTATTGTCGGTCGAATATGTCATCGATTAAAGAAGTTATCGATCAAACTATTTATTGACCGAAAAGATTTTCCAGTAAAACCAATTTCGACAGAACTACCTTCGGTTGAACTTGTCTTCGACCGAAAGATGTCTCGGTCGAGAATTTTGTCGACCGAGAAAAGTTCTGTACATTTTTAGTATTTTCAGCATTTCTAATGTAAATGTATCATCCCATTATTTTTGGATATCATAATTAAGCAATCAAATTATACAAAGATATACAAGTTCAAGCTTAATTTAGTAGAGATAAGACATTATGAATTTCAAGGTGAAGTTCAGGTCAAATCTCAACTAATATGTCCAAAATTTCTAAGTTGGGGTTTTTGGAACCCAAAACTAGTCAAAATCCTTTTTCTTGTATGGGTAAGAGAATGAATGTGTCCAAGACGTAAACAGTAATGAAAACAGATAGAATCAATTTCATTTATCTTTTTAGCTAGATTGTCTTTAGGCACATATATGACTTTAGTCTTGGGTACTTGTGTCCTTTTAGTTCTAGGTTTTTTATAGGATTTATCTTTGGGAACATAACCTAGTTCTCTTCTCCCAATTTGTCCAGATGAGTCCTTTAGGATTTTATCAAGAATGTATTTGTTTTTCAAGCTACTAATATCCTTTTGCAACTTAGCAATTTTGTAAGGCCCCTGAATTTGCTTAATGAGTTAATTTAGCTTATTACCATAATTGAATGATTATAACCCTAATATAACCTTTTTATATGTTTTGAAATCATAATACAAGCTTAAGTTTCAAATTTGGTCCAATTTGGACATTGTTTGAGCAAGTTATGCAATTTGCTGTACATTTTGGACTTTTCTACAATTTACCCAATTAAGGGGTTTTCTTTGCAATTTATCACATACATTATGTTCCTTAGATGTTATATTATCATTCTTGAGATTTTTGATCCATGGGTCTCCTATTTGATCCATGGTTTGAAGGCGTTTTCATCAAGGGTATTTTAGGGTTTACCCCTTCATGGATGAGCTACTTTTAGTAGCTATCAACTAATGAATTATGTGATTGGCTGGAAATTTCGACAAAATAAAGCTAAGAAGGTCTATAAGGACGGTGGGGGAGCTGCTTTTGTGTGTGCTTGTATATTCTTAATAATTTAAGGCCATAGACACATGGGGAAGCTACTTTTACACCTCATGCTTACTTCTATCCTTATCCATGGGCTATATTTACGTCTTCTTTGCCCAAATTCGAAACTATGCTTGATTTCTCTTTCCTATAACCTGTAGAAACGAATCCACTCTATTTTTTCTGTGGAACCAAGTGCTCTAAGGTATAATACAACCCCTTTTTGGAGAAGAAGGTCTCCTAGAGCTCCATCTAGCCCTATATAGGGTTTCCAAGGTCATCTTCTAGGGATTTCGACCAAGGCAAGTTGTTTTCTTCCTTCCTTCTCCATTTTTCTTGATCTTATCCTTCCTTATAACTTCCTCCAGGTTAGAACCCTTCTGTTCCATGGTGAAAGTGTCTCTAGAACTCAAAACTCTATCCTTCTTATTTCTTTTTCTAGGATTTTGCTTCTTTGTGGAGAGAAGTACCTATTTGGCCAAGTTAAGATCTGAATCCAAGGTTTTCTTGCCCTATTTTCTCAAGATTCTTTCTTTTTGGGATATGAAATACTATATATAGGTGATTTATATAACATTCTTCACTTATATTGCTTACTAGAAGCTTGTTAGTTCATGTTTATGCCTTAATGTGTTGATTTAAGCATAGAGAAACCATTAATTGTTTAGAATTACGAATTTTTGTGGTCTTCCCTATTTTGTTCCAGTTCTATATGAACTTTTAAACGTGTGTATGACCTTTCTAAGGTGTAACATGATCTGGGGCAGGTTGATAGCATCAACCTATGGTGCTAAGCACAATATAGTTGATGGTTCAAATTAGGGTTTTCAAGCTATTTCATTCCCTATCACACCACTGATGGTCATACCATTCAATAGCCAATGGTGTTGCTATTTTGGCAACTTATTTTCATGATCAAGGGTTTCAAATTTATGGTGACAACCTATGGTCACCCCCTTAGGTCAGGTTTTTACTCAATTAGACGTTTAATTATCATCCACTAAGTATTCTAATGATGTTATCAATCGTTGATGATATTGGCTTAATATTTGATGGTGTTAACTGAATGTATTGAGTATGTAGTAACCAATGGTGACCTAATGATCACAATTAATGGTGGATCAGTTCATCACCATATATGATGAATTAGGAATGTAATTGTAGATTTGACTAAACCTTAAACCAATGGTTCCTTGGTTCAATTGATTTAATGGTTAGACTTATACTTCAATTGATAACCTTGAACAATGAACCTGATCCAATGAATAATATTGGATGATTCAACATCCAATGGATTAGAATAAATCAAATGGTATTATATGTAGGTCCTATTGAAGATAATTCAATGGTTCAATACCATTAATTTGTAGTCTTACCTTTGCCATTATATAGTTATATTTGATAAATCACTATAATAAGTGGATGTGTAACTCCCATGTGATCTAGCTTGTTATACCTAACCTTAATGTAATTATATGATATTGATTGGTTATAATCAAACCTCTTGAATGATTAATGTGATAATGAATTACACTCTTCTTGTGTTGAAACCACATTGTAGTACTATTTGAATATCATAGTGCCTTGACATGTTAGTATCTATGGACACATATGTGCTAATGATCTTTTGAGCCTTGTTTAAGGCATGGAATGATGATGATAACCTTACTATGAATAGTTTGATGGTCTTAACGACCTTTGGGAATGTTTGAATCCATGATTGAGGTGAAATCCTCTTCATGTTCCAATAAGGGTTAAAACCCTGGAACTTTTGATAAGATGTTGGTATCTTGTAAAAGTATGATGATAAGTGTGGTCCATTAATTTGCAATGAATGATAGCATGTGGTAATGTAATTAAGATTTATATCTCAAATGTTTTATATCTTTTGAAGTTGTTATACCTATACTCTTGTTAGAAAAGAATTAGGGTTTGAATGTCCATTTGTATGATTTATCCTTAATTCACCCAATTGGCATAACTAATTAAGTGAAACTCTAATCATGTAGTACCTTGTGCCATAGATCAATCTGAGTGTCAGAAATTGCCAGATAGTGAAATGAGTATTCCTAAATGATACTCGGAGCGCATACTACTGAGTATGCAAGGTGCTTGTCATCCTAAATTCAAGTGCTAGGGAGAATGACAGTGGTCATACCTAGCCCTCAGTTTGAGAACGGCTGCAGTCGTGTCTCGGTGATTATATATATGATGATGATGAGATTGGAGGACAGATATGGTTGTACCTCAGATGGTAGGGTATGTGTACTTGTCTCCTTTCACTAGTGTCGTGACCTGTACCAAGGACGGACTAAGCTGTTAGCAGCTTGACCTTATGTGTCGCTGTGGAGGACCCGTTCTGACTGGGAGAGGAGAAGATCTTAGGAGTCCGGCTCATCCTAGATCTTGTATGGCACTGATTTCGACTTAGTAGTGGTCAGTTGGGACTTGAGTGGTATTTCTCAAATCCCTTAGGGCAATGTAATAAAATAAGTGATATAATCCATGTAGTATACTGACTATGGTTAAATATGGCTCACATTGTTTGATTAGTCTTTAACTTGTCTTTATACTTTTTAGTGTTTACAAGATGATATCATATGACCTTTGAGTAATTATACTTATTGTCAAGTTAATTTGCTTAATGGCTTAGTATGATTAACCTATTCAATCTACTTAAATTGCTTATTCATTATTGTATCTGCTTAGTTCATTTACTGTCAATCAATATGTTATAATCAATATATGTTGGAGAGAGTTATATCTCTCGCTGGGACTGGGTCTCACCCGTGGGTCACCACATTTTTTTAGGTGGTCGCGGGCAATGAGGTTAAGGTCGCATTGTGGAAGAGAACCAACCTGGTGACCAATAGATTCAAAAGGTTGGTTAGTTGTAGATGTTAGTAGTAGAGTCCTAGTATCGTCCATGTACTCTCAGGTCTGGGTATGGGATATGTTTTCTAGATGATATACTCATATCGACATGAGATTTTGGTAGTATGCCAATGTTTGTAAATATATGGCATGTACATGTGAAATATCTTTTGTATGCAAGATGTGACTGAGGTCTTTGGACCCATATGTAAATACTTGTTACAGTATATGAGAATGGAATGATGGACTTTTTATAAATGTTCTAGAGTTTATTTACATTGTTGGAATTGGTTTAAATTATTCTGCATTTTTTACTATGTGATAAATCAGTAGTAGATCGTGTTTTGTGTTTTGAGTAATCTCGTTAGCATGATGAGGTGTCACAGTTAAGTTGGTATCAGAGCTCTAGGTTTACTGAGTCTATAGGGACATAGAAATTAGGTTTGAGTTTGTTCTTATGTATCCAACATATCTGATCATAGTTTATGCTTATGTAGATATGTCTGGAGGACATGAAGAACATGTTGAGAGTAGTTATGTAGCACCAGGAGGAGGTGTTGGGAGGCAGGTGTGTGATGAGAGAGTGTCAGAAGTAGGGCCATATCATCCCACACTGTCTCATCTAGACTCGACAATGATGGCCAATCTTGAGTTTCAGCATATGTTTAGAAGATGATGGCCACAATTACACATATTGCTGACAGAGCGCCAGCACATCAAGCTAGGGCAGCTGCCTCTAATGTGGAGTCCCAATGTGTCGGGAATACATTTGAACGTCTTAGACATGTTGGGGCTATTAAATATGCAAGTACTTCTGATCCAGCAGATGTTGACATGTGGTTGACTGAGCTAGAAAAGGCATTCAAAATCCTAAACATTATTGAAGAAGACAAAGTTAAGCATGCGGTATACTTGTTGAAGGGTAGTGCTGGCCGCTGGTGGGCCATAGAAGAGGAGAAAAGGCCAGGAGTTGTGATAGAATGGGAGGAGTTTTAGAGGGAATTTGTTAGCCAATATTTTTCAGAGACCTACCTAGATGAGAAAATCTCTCAGTTTGAGAAGATTCGTCAGGGAGCTATGACTATAAATGAGTATGAATCAAAGTTTATGGAACTTCTGAGGTTCTTCCCGCACATGGCAACAACGGACAAGGAAAGGATCCAAAGATTTGAGAAGGGCCTGAGTACAGAGTTGACTACTACAACATCAGCCTTGCAAAACAGGGAAAGGTTTTCCACCTTTGTGGAATTTGTCAGGAGGATTGAGAGGTCTTCCATAGAGAAGCGTGAAGCTAATGCTAAGAAGAAACCTATGCAGTTTCAAGGTTAATCATATGGAGGCTTTAAGAAGCCAAGGTTTTTCCCACCACCATCGCAACCAAGGTCAACCTTCACTGAACCAAGACCGCATGCACCGTCACAGTGGACCCCGAGTAGGGGTAGAGGTCACCATTTTCCACTGATAGGAGCTCACAGTTCATTATCAGTCTCAGTTACAGGGCCATTTAGACCACATAGTGATAACCGAGTGTGCCATCAATGTGGATAGATAAGGCATATTAGATGCAATTGCCCTATGAAGATGGAGGAGGTGACTCAACAGCGAAGGTAGAATCAACAGGGATCACAACAATGACAGTTTGATACTAGTAGTGACAGAGGACGTGGTCAGGTGTCCTATGCATGATCCTCAAGACATGTGAGTAGAGGACGTGGATGGAAACAGGTGACAACTAGGTTCTATGCCATGACCCAGCCGGAAGTAGTGGTCAATCCACGAGTCATGACATGTCAGATGGAATTATTTCATTCTGATATATCTTCTTCTTCTTTCATATCTGTGTTAGTAGATCTGAGTGTGACACACTCTTTTATCACCATAGAGGTGATAGATATTTGCTATCTACCTATTAGTATTAGATATGATAGCTTGCAGCTAGAGACTCCTTTGGTTGATTCTGTCGAGTTGCGGGAAGTGTGCCCTTCTTATGTTCTTTCTTTCTCTAGACACAACATTCAAGTGGATCTTTTTCCACTTGACATGCATGGTTTTGATGTAATCCTAGGAATGGATACCTTGCAAAAATACAAGGTAGTCTTGGACTGTAGTACTAAGGTGGCGACGTTCCATGATGGAGATATACAATGGATTTTTCAGGGTGATAGGAAGATTCTTCCTACATGTTTTATGTCAGCTATGACAGTTGAGCGGTTGATGAGACAAGGATGTGAGGCTTTCTTAGCTGATGTTGTGGATACCAAAGAGGTAGGTCCTAGTATCCAGGAGGTACCCGTGGTGCAAGAATTTGAGGATGTATTTCCTAAGGAATTTCCTAGCATTCCCCTTCTTAGAGAGATTGAGTTTGAGATCAATATTGTTCATGGAACACAACCCATAGCACAGTCAGCATACATAATGGCACCAGCAGATATGTAGGAGTTAAAGAAATAGTCACAAGAACTATTAGAGAAGGGTTTTATCAGGTCGAGCACTTCCCCTTAGGGTGCTCCCGTGTTGTTTGTTAAAAAGAAGGATGGTTCAATGAGGTTGTGTATAGACTACAGACAATTGAACAAGGTGACAATAAAGAATAAGTATCCTTTACCCAGGATTGATGATCTTTTTGATCAGTTGAGAAGTGCCACTGTGTTTTCAAAGATAGACCTGAGGTAAGGTTACCATCAGTTGAGAATTAAGGTTGATGACATACCAAAGTCAGATTTTAGGACTAGGTATGGTCATTATGAGTTTGTGGTTATGTCGTTTGGGATAACCAATGCACCTGTAGCTTTTATGGATCTAATGAATAGGGTGTTTAGACCTTATCTTGATCAGTGTGTGGTCATGTTCATGGATGATATCCTGATATACTCTAAGGATAGTCAACATCATGAGCAACACCTTCGCCAGGCATTGACGTTGTTGAGGTAGCATCAACTATATGCTAAGTTCAGCAAGTGTGAATTCTGGTTATCTGAAGTGTCTTTTCTGGGCCATGTTATATCTGCAAAAGGCATTTGTGTTGATCCCAAGAAAGTGGAATCTGTACCAGAATGGAAACAACCAAAGACACCAATAGAGATTCGTAGTTTCCTAGGTCTGGCAGGTTACTACAGGAGGTTCATTAAAGACTTCAGTTCTATAGTGTTACCCCTAACTAAGTTAACCAGGAAGGATGTTCCTTTTGCTTGGAATGACAAGTGTCAACGTTCTTTCCAGCTTTTGAAAAAAAAATTGACTAGTGCACCGGTGTTAGTACTGCCAGAGCAAGGAAAAGGCTATATTGTTTTTGTGATTCTTCAAAGAATGGGTTGGGATGCGTGTTGATGCAAGATAAAAATGTGATTTCTTTTGCTTTGTGACAGCTTAAGAAACATGAGGAGAATTACCCAACACATGATCTGGAGCTTGTAGTGGTGGTCCATGCCTTAAAGATCTGGAGACACTATCTTTATGGAGAAAAGTGTCAGATCTGCACTAACCACAAGAATCTATAGTATATCTTCTCAAAACAAGAGCTGAATATGAGGCAGAGGAGATGGATGGAGATGATTAAGGATTATGATTGCCCAATAGACTACCATCTAGGGAAAGCAAATGTGGTAGCTGATGCATTGAGTAGAAAGTCGTCTTCATTATCAATGGTAGATAATGCATAATTAAATTCCTTGATGTTCCATAAGAGATATATGCTAGTGTATCTTCGCCAGATGAATGTACAACTAGAAGTTTCCTTGCTGGCAGGATTGTTGGCACAGTTACAAGTGAAACCTACCTTGAGACAAAAAATTCATGATGCACAACAGAATGATACTTTGATACAGAATATCCGATCAGGGATTGGCAGTGAAAAGTATGATGTCTTTCATGAGGCAGATGATGGTACAATTTGTTACCACAATAGGATAGTAGTTCCTGATGTTGATGGGTTGCGGAAGATGGTACTTGAGAAGGCTCACTCCTCCATGTATTCAATGCATTCTGGAAGCACCAAGATGTACCAAAACTTGAAAGACATGTATTGGTGGCCAGGTCTAAAGCGTGATGTGGCAGATTTCATTTCCAAATATCCAATTTTTCAGTAGGTGAAGGCTGAGCACTAGAAGCCTGCAGGGACATTACAACCCTTCCCAATACCACAGTGGAAATGGGATCATATTACTATGGACTTTGTGGTTGGTCTTCCTAGGACAGCCAAGGGTCATGATTCCATATGGGTTATAGTAGATAGAATGACTAAGTCAGCTCATTTTCTGCCAGTTAAGACGACATTTACAGTAGAGAAATTGGCCCAAATATATGTTGATGAGATAGTCCATCTGCATGACATTCCAATGACTATAGTTTTTGACAGAGGTCTACAGTTTACAAGTCATTTTTGGGAGTGTCTGCATTCTGCAGTGGGAACACAACTGAGATTCAACACAGCTTTTCATCCGCAGATCGATGGCCAGTCCGAAAGGACTATTCAAACTTTAGAGGATCTCTTGAGGGCATGTGTGCTGTAATTTCTTAGTAGTTGGGATGTACATCTGACTCTGATAGAGTTTGCGTACATCAATAGCTATCAAAGAAGCATAGATATGGATCCTTATGAGGCTATGTATGGGAGATGATGTCGGTCTCCTCTTTGTTGGTATGAGACAGGTGAATATCAACTTTTGGGTCCTGAGTTAGTACAACATACTACAGAAAAGATTAAAGTGATACAACAACAGTTGAAAGCAACCCAGGATAGGTAGAAATCTTATGCAGATAACTGATACATAACACTTGAGTTCCAATTGGGAGATAGAGTATATCTTAAGGTTTCTCCTAGGAAAGGTGTGATGAGGTTTGGAAAGAAGGGTAAGTTGGCTCCCAGATTTATGGGACCATACCCTGTCCTAGCTTGTGTTGGAAAGGTAGCATATAAGTTGGAGCTACCACCAGAGCTATAGATTGCATAATGTCTTTCACATCTCTATGTTGAGGAAATGACATCCAGATACTAACCAGACAATCCAACCAGTAGAGGTTGAATTATATGAGGATATCTCCTATGTTGAGGGTTCTGTGTTGATCCTAGATAGAAGGGTGAAAAAGCTGAAGAGAAAAGATATAATACTAGTGAAAGTTTTGTGGAATCATAATGTCATATAGGAATCCACATGGGAACTAGAGAATGAGATGCGGAGAAAATACCCATCTCTTTTTGCGTAGGATTTCGGGGTGAAATCCTTGTTAGGGGTTTATAGTTGTAAGGCCCCTAAACTTGCTTAATGAGTTGAATGAGCTTAATTACCATAATTGAATACTTATAACCCTAATATAACCTTTTTGAATATGTTTTGAAATCATAATACAAGCTTAAGTTTCAAATTTGCTCCAATTTGGACACGGTTTGACCAAGTTATGCAATTTTCTGTACATTTTGGACTCTTCTGCAATTTACCCAATTGAGGGGTTTTCTTTGCAACTTATCACATACATTATGTTCCTTAGATGTTATATTATAATTCCTGAGATTTTTTAGCCATGGTTCCCCTAGTTGATCCATGGTTTGAAGGCGTTTTCATCATGGGTATTTTAGGATTTACCTATTCATGGATGAGCTACTTTTAGTAGCTATCAACTAATGAATTATGTGATTGGTTGGGAATTTTGAAAAAGTAAATCTAAGCAGGTCTATAAGGATGGTGGGGGAGCTTCTTGTGTGTGCTTGTATATTCTTAATAATTTAAGGCCATAGACACATGGGGAAGCTACTTTTACACCTCATGCTTGCTTTTATCCTTATCCATGGGCTATATTTATCTCTTCTTTGCCCAAATTCGAAACTATGCTTGCTTTCTCTTTCCTCTAACCTGAAGCAACGAATCCACTTTGTTTTTCTATGGAACCAAGTGCTCTAAGGTAGAATACAACCCCTATTTGGAGAAGAAGGTCTCCTAGAGCTCAATCTAGCCCTGTCTTGGGTTTCCAAGGTCATCTTCTAGGGATTTTGACCAAGGCAAGTTGTTTTCTTCCTTCCTTCTCCATTTTTATTGCTCTTATCCTTCCTTATACCTTCCTCCAGGTTGGAACCCTACTGTTCCATGGTGAAAGTGTCTCTAGAACTCAAAACTCTATCCTTCTTATTTCTTTTTCTAGGATTTTGCTTCTTTGTGGAGAGAAGTACCTATTTGGCCAAGTTCAGATCTGAATCCAAGGTTTTCTAGCCCTATTTTCTCAAGATTCTTGCTGTTTGGGATATGAACTACTCTATAGAGGCGATTTATATAACATTCATTACTTATATTGCTTACTAGAAGCTTGTTAGTTCATGTTTATGCCTTAATGTGTTGATTTAAGCATAGAGAAACCATGCTTGTTTAGAATTACGCATTTTTGTGGTGTTCCCTATTTTGTTCAAATTCTATCTGAACTTGTAAACATGTGTATGACCTTTATAATGTGTAACATGATCTGTGACAGGTTGATAGAATCAACCTATGGTGCTAAGCACAAAATAGTTGATGGTTCAAATTAGGATTTTCAAGCTATTTCATTCCCTATCACAACACTGATGGTCATACCATTCAATAGCCAATGGTGTTGCTATTTTAGCAACTGATGTTCATGATCAAGGGTGTCAAATTTATGATGACAACCTATGGTCACCCCCTTATGTCAGGTTTTGACTCAATTAGGCATTTAATTATCATCCACTAAGTATTCTAATGGGTACACTTTCACATCATCAAACGTAATCCTAAAGCATGGGTTGTTATAACATTGATGATAGGGTGACTTTGACACATGGGGAATGACTGTGAGTGATAGAGATGGGATTTGTCCCTCCTATAGGAGTATGATATCTGAGGCCTCTTGATTAGCAAGACTGAGAAAAGTATGGCTATACACATGTGAGCCAATATATCATATTGATATTACATACATCTCATGCAGCCTACTCTCATCAAGAAATAAGATTGAATAATAATTAGGATGACGGCTCCATGCCTCTAGTTCAATCTGGATATCAGTGACAAAGAAACTATACAAACACTGTAACATCATACACAAATTTTATGTTGAAGTTGCTCCCCAACTTTCATTCACTTGGGTAGCAATGATGTGTGACTAGGCACCGCTCATTGCTTGTGATGTCATAAGCTAGTTATGGACATTCATTGCCAATGTAATATCAAATGTATAGGGTCACACACATAGGAACTCATCTAGAAGAGGATTTTGATCTAATGGTGATTGGTTTGATTACCAAAGTATTTAGGTATTTCAATTCACACAACAAATCAGCTGACTAGACTGCCAAATGATCGGTTCAAGTGTTGAGACAGTCGTTTGGAATGTCAGGCTGATTGTATTGTACATTGGTTTTGATTCTTCCTGACCTGGGCTGCGAGACACCCATTTCACATGTGTGAGATGGTCATCTGGGACGGTGTGAGATGCCCCTCTTCTTTACACCAGATGCCCATTTTGGGGGTGCACTTTGATTGCACAAAGTTTTGGTGCTGACATCAAGTTGAGTACTAATTGGAATTGAATTGTTGGCATATGTGCATAATTTTGAAGTACAAAACGATTGCCTCGCGAGTGATACGACCATCTCACTGGGTGAGACGATTGTTTTGACACACGCAGGTTGTGAAACTTCCAAAATTGTTGTGAAAATTCAAGATCTTACGGTCTTTTCCACTCCCGCTTTAGTCCCGCATTGGTTGGGGACTGGGAACCCTAACCCCTCCTATATATAGAGGGGTATCGGGGGCTTCCCAGAGAAGAACTACTACACAGACAATTGAGAATTAGTTTCTTTGACAATTGTTGTCCTCTCTGGTTGTGGTAACCATGAGAGCCCAGGTAAGTCCTACCCGACTAGGGAGGGATATCCATGAGAGAGAAACAATTGAGGATCATTGGTATAGGAGATCATGTTGATGACTAGTACACCAATGGGAGGGACAACTCCTTCCTATCCATTCCTATGGAATAATAGGAGTTCTCATTGGTCTGTGTGGACTACTCTAGAGGCAGGAGTCTTTTTGCTGCTACTAGGAGGGAAACATCAACTCACAATCTGTGGTGATATCTAATGAGCCGCTGCAGCAGTTGTCCATGGAGGAGCAGTCAGACGAGTCTGAGTGCATCCAGGAGTTGCAAATACACCGTGCAAGACAGAGTGTGCATCTACATCGATGAAGATTGTTGTTAGACTTGCTCCAGGACCAGGTATATCTCTATGAAATCATCCTTCCCATTGCATAGTTATTGACATGATCTATTGGTTAATGGGTAATATGCCGGTATTTTTTTTTCACTGCCTATCTGATGTCTTATTTCCCTACAAGTTGGGCATGTGTTATTTATCCCAGGGGATTGTGTTACTCTCCCCCATATATAAATATATTTTTAGGTGTCTGGGAATGTGTTATTCTCCTGTCATCTATTGGTTGAGATATGGCAGGTGCCTCAACCCTACTTAGTTAATGTAGTCTAACTAGAATCATACATGCAAATTGCTTAATATTTGTTTGGTATGGCAAGAACCTTATAATTACATTCTTCACACTTGTGACCCTCTTTTTCTCTTTCAATTATCCTTGATGAATCTATACCCTAAGTTTTCCTTGTTATACGTAGCTTGTTATTGCTCTTTGATCTGACACATACCTTGTCTTCTCCTCTTACTGGGTGAACCGAACCACCCAGGTCTAGAACAAGGAGTGGAACAAGAGGAAGGAGGACCATCCCAGGAGTAGAACCAAGGATTCATTGCCAAAATTTCTAGGTTATTGCTGCTAGATCCTATAGTTTCTTTTTTTAGCTTATTTACATGAACTCATGTAATGAACTTGGATTAAAGTCATGTAATAGCTTAGTCTTTTCTTTCTGTCGCTACTATTGACATTTTTGTGTCTAGATCATGATTATTTAAATGCAATTATGATGTATGCATCCTTCATAATATATCCCCCTAAAAGTAGATGGATGGCGTGTATTTTCCTTTAAGTTTTGGTAAGGGGTGATCGTGCCTCCTTACAGTCAGGCTTAACTAGGTGATTTTCATGAGATTAAGTACCTAGAAGCATTGATATGTAATATTACAAAGAGTTGTGCATACCATTTATCAAGAGTTGCATATAATACAATTGGAAAATGTTGCCTATCTAAATAATCAAGTTGTGGACAATCAACCAAAGATGATACATGGTTTGATGAATATGGATCTTGGATAACTAAAAGATTGTATGATGCAATCTTTTGAATTGATAAGGGAGGTTTATCAATTTGAAAAAAATAGTGGGAGCAATAACTAATGAAAGGCCTAATTAAATATCATTAAATCTTATTCTAATCAAATCAAATAAGAATTGTTTTCACAAATTGAAAATTTCTCTTGTAGAATCAAATGATGGCAAGTAACACGTTTTCCTTGCGATCGGTGCTTGAGAAGGACACATTGAATGAGAATGATTTCCATGATGTTCAGGACACTGAGATTTGTTCTCACATAGGAGCGCAAGCTCTATGTCCTGGAAACACCAGAGCCAGATGAACCTACTCCCACTGCACCTAAGGTTAACATTGATGCTTATAAGAAGCACTCTCAAGATGTCGTGGATGTCAAGTGCTTGATGTTGTGCTCAATGAACTATGAGTTGCAGAGACAAAATGATAACATGGATGTTCTTGAGATGGTAAAATATCTTAACAACATGTACCAAGATTAGGAAAGACTGGAGAGATTTGATGTCTCCAAGGCATTGTTCAAGTGCAACATGGCAGAAGGAGATATAGTAGGTCCCCATGTGCTCAAGCTTATTGGGTATGTGGTAAACCTTGCTAGATAGGGATTTCCTTTCGGTCAAGAGTTGGCCACATATGTGATTTTGTAGTCATTTCCAGAGTCATATAGCCAATTTGTCATGAACTACAACATGAACAATTTTGGCAAGCCATTGTCAAAATTGCTTGACATGTTGAGGACTACTAAAGTACAAATGAAGAAAGACAAACCCAAGTCTATGATTATGATAAAAAGAAAAGGGAAGTCAAAGGAAAAAGCTAAAGCTAATAAGAGTTCTAAATCTGGCTAGAAACCCAAGTCTTTCGCACTTAAAGCAAAGGGAGGGGTGAATAAATGAGGTAATTATCACCACTGTCACCAATCTGGACATTGGAAAAGGAATTGCCCTATATAACTGGAGGAACTAAGAAAGAAGGAGGAAATAGAGATACCCACTTCAGGTATATACATTATTTCTGATAAATTTGTCTACTTATTCATCTTGGGTACTAGATATCGGATGTGGATCTCAGAAATGCTTGAATATGTAGGATATGAAAGAAGCCTTTACAAAAGGGCAAGGTTAAACTGCACATTGCAAATGGAGCAAGTGTTGCTGCCACTATAGTTGGAACTTATAATTTATCTCTACCTAAGAGGCTTGTAATAGAGTCAAAGAACTACTATTTTGTACCTTCCAGAAATAGAAACATTATTTTTGTATCTTGTATAAACAAGGATGGATATGAAATTCATATAAAGAATGATCAATGTTCTATTTCAAAACATGAGATCTTTTATGCCAGTGCACCAATGTCCTATGGTATTTACTTATTAGATCTTAAGAAAAATGTTTATAACATAAATATCAAAAGGTTAAAACTCGATAACTCAAACAAAACATATCTTTGACATTGTCATCTAGGGAACATCAATAAGGATCACATATCTAGACTCTAAAATATGGTTATCTTGACTCTTTTGATTTATAACCAATAGAGACATGTGAGTCTTATTTGTTGGGTAATATTACCAAAACTCTCTTCACTGGTAACAGTGAGAGGGCTAGTGATCTATTAGGACTCATACATATTGATGTTGTAAGACTCCTAAACTAGCTTAATGCTTAATTGTGTTTACCTCATATAACGAGATGCTTAAACCTTAATCTAAGCTCTTGAAATGTTTTAATATCATGTGACATACTTATATTTTCATTATGGGTCCAATTTGATTAATGTTTGAACTGTTTTGCAATATATGTGTATGTTTTGGACTAGTTTGCAAATTACCCATAAGTGAGGATCAATTTGCAAAATATCACATGGAGAGAGGGTATATTGTGTTTTGATAACATGAGAGAGAATAATTTGATATGGTATGATTTGTTTGAATCATGGATGATGGTGTGATATCATCATGTGATATTATGGTTTCTAGGGCTTCTAGGGTTTGTATAGTTGACTTAATGTTTGACCTAGGGTTTGATGTTATGACCTCTTCACCAATTGTGGTGAGGGTCGTGACCAAGACACATGCTTATGAAGCATGGTTATGACCAATATAACCTTGTGATAGGTGGGTGGAAACACCTTGTCCTTTAGTGACTCGGCCATGTACATGTGAGAGCTAGGGTTTTCACCTTGGAGTATCTCGACCTAGACAAGTTGGTGAAAGTGATGTCGTGACCGTAATAAGAGGGCAACCAACCTAGTATGTCATGAGATAGTTTCTGAATAAACATGACCATGGATATTTGTATGAGATTGAAGGGAATGTTATCTCTTTGGAGGGCATGTGTCCCTTGGTGAGCTATGGTGTTGACACCACAAAGATCTTCACTGCTCTCCTCCTTTTGGGTATATAAACCATCCTCTTCACAACTAAGAAATCTTTTTTGGTATACAACTTCATCATCCTCCTTTGGATCTCCCGTGGAGCTTGAGGAGCAAGGAATGTCAGAGATTGGACCTTGGGTGGCCGATTCATTTCCTTTATTGGAGATCTTGTCCTAGATCAACATCTTAATGGGAATTTCATGGAGTTTATTTTTTGGGTAAGTGATATTATTCTTGATCACGTTTCCTCTCTCCTAAAACCTCCATCTTCTTCCTCCTTCTTGACCATGAGGTGTATACCTTCCATGGTGGTCGTTTGTGAAGATGACTTCATCTCCTTCACTTTTCTTCTTTGGTTCAGATAAGGCTCAATTTTCTTCTTTCTTAAACTCCCTGGTGACCATGGTTTCTTTCTCCTCCTTGGAGGTGATCTCTTGATAAAGGTGTTGGATCATGGTTGAAGCTTTTGGATCTTGAGATCTTAGGAGTTGCCTCTCTCCAAAAATCAGGTAGGTTTTATAACTCTTCCTACTTCTATTATGTGCATCTTAACTTGATTGCATATTACCTTCTATGTGGTTTGTTATACTTGTAATAACATGAGGTTTTGATTTGTTACACTTTCATAAAATTCTCGATTATCTTCTTTTAAACATATTACTTCAGATGGTCTTCCATTGTCATGTTTAAGGTTGATGAACCCTACAATTTAGAGTGTTACTCACTCTGTTTACGATGGGTTACCCTATTGTTATCCATCTGTTAGACCTTGGTTCAGATTAGAGATGAGGTGGTACAAATGGTCGAGACAACCCTTGGACTTTTGTCACAGTCGAAATCCCTTAGTAGGGTGATTTTTGGCCGTAACACACCCCATTAACCCTAGACTGGTCACTACCTATTAGTTGGTCGTGACGCAGCATTACTGCAGTGTTTGACTTAGTTAATGGACAACGTTGTAGCTTAGATGGCTAACTATTCAGGTCGTAACACTGGATTAGAACTTGGTAACTGTTCAGTCATTTGTGTTAGGGCTTATATACTTGGTTGTCAGGGTGGTAATATCTTGTTCTATAACTTGGTCTTAACGACATACTAGATGGTCACGACACACCTAGGAAGTAACGATCACAACACATCTTTCCGCGATCGCGATGTAGCCTTACAAGTCCCCGGTGTCACGGTCGCGACATCGCTTTACATGCATTTGGTGTTGCGGTAGTGATGTCATGGTGCTAAGGGGTCACGACATCCCACAGCTGGTTGGTCACCGCACCCCATACATGGTCAGGTCGTGATGCCTTATTTTTTAACAAGTCGACACTCATGTATCAAGGGTGATCAACATTCATGTGTTAAAGGTTGTTAAGATACACACATGTAAGTATGAATATGGTCAGTACCTAGGGTAATGGTTTATCTAAAATTAATGTGAATATGAATGGCTAACCATCAACAATAATACATGACTCACTCACAATATGGAAAGTGATGGAATTAGGGCTTTGAAGTGGTATGATGCTATTAAACCCTAATTAGGTACATATAAACCCTAACCCTAATCCAATGGTAACAAGATAAGTGTGTTTGCTATATTTGAAGGTTTTTATTCACTGATAGTATTTTCTCTCTCCTACTTGTGCAACATTAACTTGCATGAGAAATGAATGGCATAGCTAAGTGAATGTGATGATGAGCCTTATATAGTATAGAGTGGTAATTGTGAATAATGTTGAGGCTTTTTATGATATTGAATGTTCTAGGGGCATATGAATTGGTCTAATGACCTAGCAAGTGTTTTGTGTAAAAATGAGGGATTGAAATCCCATAGTGTTGTGTTGTTAATGATAATATTAAGAATGGCAGTATTATTAGTACCATGTGATGACGAGACAATTTCTCACTTAATACATTTTATATCTTCTGAAGTTGCATCCTACTTTAATTCAGTAGAGATTGTTTAGGGTTAATATGTTGTAACTTGATTGATGCATTAAAAGATATCCAATTGGCATGTGTAATCAAGTGAAACCCTAATCATGTAGTTTCCATGTACCATAGATCCATCTACAACGTCAGTGTCTAGCTGGGTGGTGAAACGAGTAACTCCTAAAGGAAAATTCAGAGTGCATATTGTTGAATATGTGGGGGTGCAAGTGATATATTTCATTGTGTCATTAAATTGTGGAAATAGTGATATATTATTTAATTATTGAGCGGCCATGTGAGAGCCATTTCTCTAGTGTTATTCCATGTACCAAGATAGACTAGTTGTTTACAGGACCATAGCTTGACTATGAGTTGTTGTCTCTACAGGACTGTAGCTATGACTACAAGTTGTTGTCTTTTAGCAGTATGACTATATGTCACTGCATTGCAAACTTTAACTGGCCAAGTAGTGCTGGTGATGATCGTGAAGTCCGACTTTTCCATTGATCTTGTATGGTACTAACTTTGACTTAGTAGTGGTCAGTTGGATTTTAGTGGTACGCCTCAAATCCTCATGGCATAAAAATGGTTAAACAATCATGTTGTATATTGTTTAGGGTCAAATATAAATCACATTGGAAGACCCCATGCCTTATTTCTTGTATTGTTTAGTTTATAACAGTTATACTTGTTTTTCGCATTCCTTTTAATAGTATAAATTTTTCTTTTTCTCAATTATAACTACTTAAACTACTTAAGAAGAGCTACTTATTTTATTTACTATTCTTTATGGTGTTATGCTTATAATATACGTTAGCAAAGTGTTATAACTCTCGTTGGGATGTTAGGTCTCACCCCATGGGTTCCACAACTTTTTAGGTGGTCGTGGACGAGGAGGTTGAAGTTGTGGTGCAGGAGCTGAGAAACTAGGAGAGCAGTAGCTGTCTGAAGGTTGGACATGCTACTGGTATAATGTCTTAGCAGAGTCCTATATGTCATCCTTGTACTCTCAGGTCTTGGGGAGAGATTTTGTTATTTTCTTTATGGATACAAAGATTTTGGTTTTATGCCATGAATGTATAGGAAGGGCTTGTACATATGAACAGGTTGCAATATGTAACATATATGGTATATGTGAAATACATTTGGCCTATGTTAAAGGTTTGTTTTCAAAATACTTCCGCTTGAGATATTAAATTGCAATTGGTTTTAATTTACCCTATTTTGTGGTAATATTGTGTTTAGTGATAGTTTTGTGATTTGTTTTAAGTAATCTCGATTATTATGGTGATGGTTGTCACATATGTATGTGGCCCTTTTGAATAAATTCTAGAGATTGTTATCAGTACTTCATTACCTTTACTGATGACTTTATTAGGTATGGTTATTTTTACTTGATGAAACATAAGTCAAAAACTCTTGAAAAGTTCAAGGATTTCATGAGTGAAGTACAGAACCAACTTGGTAAAAGTATTAAGACACTTCATTCTGATCAAGGTGGATAATATTTTAGCCAAGAGTTTGAGGACCTTCTGTGATCCCATTTTATCATATCACAATGGACTCCACCTAGAACACTACAACATAATGTGAATCAAAAAGAAGGAATTACACATTGCTAGATATGGTGCAATCAATGATGAGTTTCATCGATCTTCTGACTTCCTTCTGGGGATATTCTCTAGAAAATGCAACATTTACACTCAACCATGTACCATCTAAATTGGTACAAAAGACACCATATGAGATATGGACTGGGAAGCATCCCAAAATGTCTTTACAAGGGTTCCAAGATGTGAAGATTATGTCAAGAAAATGTTTCTTGGAAATCTTGGCACTAGATCAGATCTATGTTATTTTGTTGGTTATCCCCAAAGAAACCAAGGGGCACTACTTGTATAACCCAACTAACAACAAAGTCTTTGTTGCCAGGGATGGTGCATTCTTAGAAAAGGAATCAGTGGGAGAAAAGTAGAAATTAGAGAAGTTCAAGACCAATAAGAAAGCATTGAATCTGTAGAGGTACAAGAGGAACATAGAGAATCACAAACCATTGTGGAATCTCGAATTCCTCAAGTGACATGGGAACCTTGCAGATCTAGTAGGACACGCCCTGAGCCAGATAGATTTGGTTATCTACTCACTCAAGAAGGCAATGAGTTGTCATTATTGATGAAAAAAACCTACCTAGAAGTTTTAAAGGGACTAGAGTGTGAGAAATGGCTTGAGGCCATGAGATATGAGATGGAATCCATGTACACCAATAAGGTATGGACCCTGGTGGATCCACCTGAAGGGGTAGAACCCATAGGGTGTAAGTAGGCCTTCAAGAAGAAGATCGACATGGATGGTAATGTACAAACTTACAAAGGTAGATTGGTTGCAAAGGGTTTTAAAAAAGTTCAAGGTGTTGACTATTATGAAACCTTTTCTCTAGTTGTTATGTATAACTCCATTAGGATCATGCTTGTCGTTGCAACTTATCATGACTATGAGATTTGGCAGACGGATGTTAAAACCACATTCCTTAACAAGAATCTTCTTGAGTATGTGCATATGGCACAAATCTGAGGGTTTTATTAATCCAAAGGATGCAAATAAAGTTTGTAAGCTACAAAGTCAATATATAGATTGAAGCAAGCATCAGAGCTGGAATCTTTGATTTGACAAAACAATCAAAGAGTTTGGCCTTAGTCAAAATGAAGATGAACCATGTGTTTACAAGAAGTTTAGTGGGAGCATGATTGTATTCCTCATATTGTATGTAGATGATATACTATTGATGGGGAATGACATCCCTACTTCATATATATTAAATACTTAACTAGGAAATTAATTCTCAATGAAAGACTTAGGCAAAGAATCCTATGTTCTAGGAATCAAGATCTATAGAGATAGATCTAGAAGGCTTCTTGGACTAAGTAAAAGCACATACATTGACAAAGTGTTGAACAAGTTCAACATGGAGAACTCGAAGAGAGGAAACCATCTCCAGAGCTCAATGTCCCAATTCTTGTGAAGAGAGAGAGAGCATGAATAAGATTCAATATGCTTCTGCAATTGGATCTATCATGTATGGAATGTTATGCATTCATAAAGATGTCTCATATGCCTTGAGCATGATGAGCAGATATCAGCCAGATCCTGGCAAATCTCACATGACTACTGTAAATAACATCCTTAAGTACTTGAAAAGAACTAAGGATCAGTTCCTTATCTACGGCAGAGAGGAAGAGTTGGTGGTAAAAGGTTACACTGATGCAAGCTTCCAAATTGACAAAAATGACTACAGATCGCAGTCTGGATTTTTGTTTTGCCTCAATAACAAAGTTGTGAGCTGGAAGAGTTCCAAGTAAGAGATAATTGCATATTATACAACAGAGACTGATTATATTGTTGCATCCAATGCAACAAAGGAGGTTGTTTTGATCAAGAAGTTCATCTCAGAACTTGGGTGGTTCCAAGCATCAACGATGTAATTGAGCTTTATTGTGACAACAATGGGGCTATTGCACAAGGTAAAGAACCTAGATCGCGTCAACATTCTAAGAATATACAAAGGCAGTTCCATCTCATACAAGAAATTGTACAATTACAAGATGTGAAGATTGTAGAGTACCAACCGAGAGCAATGTGGTTGACCCCTTGACGAAAGCACTTTTGTAGCAAAAGAATGAAGGTCATGTTAGGTCACTTGGGAAGTTCATGGGTGATTGGCTCTTAGTGCAAGTGGGAGTATGTTTGTATGTATTCCCAAAGAGCCAATCATGTGATGATTGTAATGGCATATCTTGTAAATTATTTGATCTGTAATAAAGGCAAAATTCCAATTCATTATGTTTTATTGAGTTATGAGGTAATGATGTTCACAATAAATGTCTAAGGAATGATATTACTCAATGACATATGTCTTTGGGTTGAAGATCTAAATGATGATATCATATGAGTGTCAAGAATATATGCATTCTTGTTATGTCCCTACTCGGATGTTATTGTTGAAGGCTAATAGACAACAATAACACTTAAGACTAGAGTGTGTGTTGGGTGATGATATAATATCATTAGTCATGATATGTGATATCAAGCCAAGCACATAGATACTTATTAGAGAATAATGTATAAGACAAACCCACCTTGAGAGTGGCAGATTAAAACAATAATTGGTAGTCATAGTCATCTCTCATAGTGATGGTGGTGATTGTGGTTCTTAGACCTAAAATCACTAGACTCATCACATGTTGTTCAGTGTACTTTGACATCATCCATCGTGATCTTGAATAAGGGTTGTCATAAAGGTGGTGCTCAGGTGCACTGTGACACATGAGGATGATTGTGAGTGATCTAGATGGGACTTGTCCCTCCTATAGGAGTTTGATATCCTAGCCACTTGATAAATGAGACTGAAAAATGTGTGGCCATGCTAGTATGAGTCAATATGTGATATTGATCTCACACATATCTCAGACAACCTACTCTAGTTCAAGGAACATGGATTGAATGTTGAAGAGGATGACGATTCCATGCCCCAAGTTCAATCTGGATATCAGAGACAAAGGAACTATACAGTCGATGTAACACCAATCACAAATTGTACTTTGAAGTTGTTCTCCATCTTCTCCAATTACTTGGATAGAAATGAAGTCTTGATAGATACTCATCATTGCTTTTGAAATCATAATATGATTATGAGTATCACTCCCAGCATAGTTTGGAGCCTACTGGGTCACACACATAGTATGTATTGGAATAGGAGTATAATTGTGGACATGGTTGGAAATGTTCTGAATCAAATTAATTTAGGTAGCCTACTAGAATAATATTGGAATATAATATGAGTTAATTTGTTAAAATGTTTAAGCCAATTAATTAGATTCCATTGTTCATTCGGTTGGCTAATTCAAAGCAATTGTTTAGAACCGGATAACAACAATTAGTTAATCAATTAATATGGTTAATTGGTTAATTAATTGTTTTTGGAATATTCTTTTATAATCCACGACATGTTTGTTTTAAATGTGATTGCGTCCCTTTTGTTTTCCTAGGGAATTTGGAAAACCTTGCATCCTTTCATCTCCTATTTGTAGGGGCATGGCGGTTGGACCATTAAGAGATGCTCTTGTGCATGAATCCTAGTCATCCTCGTCCCCATGAGAGAGAGAAGGAGAGCAACATGGCACTACCATGTCGTCAAGAAGAAGACTACTTCTTTTCGACGGCTTGAGAAGCACGATCTAGAGTTTCAGTCCATCTAGTGGACAAAGTAGAGTTGCAGAAACTAAAGTGCCTGCATTTGGAGGGTGTCTGATGAATGCATATTCATCATGAAATTCAATCGCCATCTTGGGCTCAATTTGACTCAATACATCCAATTTCATTTACTAATTATCACAATATACAAAATTGCTTAATTGGTTCAATTACCATAATTATTAACTGAGTTTATGTTGAATTTATGTAGGTCATGATGAGGTTGAACAATTAGCTGGCACCCACCTCCATTTAACCCTAATCCACCTTCAACATAATCATCACTACCCTTTACTTCACTCCATCTTTATCTCCATCAACCATCATCCAAATCAAACCCTTTTGAGTGGGACCCACCTTTCTCAACCTTTGATCTACCCTCACTCATCCTTGGTTTTGACTATACGGTCTTGACCATACGATTTCATCCATACGGTCTAGATCATATGGTTTCACTCATTCGGTTTTGACCTTTCAGTCTTAGCCATTCATCCATTTGGTCTCAAACCGCGAGCATTTCTCACACCACCAGATCCCCGATCTACGTCCCTTCTTCACCCCCTCCTTTTGGTTTAGGCTTCATATGCCCTAATGGTCTTGCTTCTTCACCCCTCTACATGGTCTCTAAACTGTATGAGATCTCACAGTCGCAAGACTATGTAGTGGTCCTTTCTCAAGACCGCTTAGCGGTGATCTCTGTCCTCAAGACCGTTTGGTCATTGATCGGTCTTCGAGACCATTTGGGAGTAGAGAACGTTAGGGCTGCGAGGATCGTTTGGCAGTGCACAGTCCAAAACCATTTAGACATCTACTGATCGCGAGACCATTTGCACAAAGACCCCAAGACTGATCAAGCATGAGGACCGGTTGCATGAGGCATCGATCTGCAAACCGATCACGCAAGACCATTTGGAGATAAAAGAACACATGAAAGCCAAATTGTATGGGCAGCGCCTGACTTCCAAGACTGGTTGGCTAGCGATCGGTCTTACAGACCGTTTGGAGGCAAAGTAGCAAACTGATAGAAGCAAAACCATTTAGACTTATCAACTGAAGACCGCTTGGAGGATACACTCCAAGACCGTTTGGAGGAAAACATCTCAAAGACCATTTGGTTAGTATTAATACAAGACCGTTTGGATTCATCAACTCCAAACCATTAGAAGACTTAAACCTTTTGAGAGGGTTTCACATCAAAAACGTGAAGACCCCAACCAGAGCCTATAAATAGGACCAGTAGTGTCCTCATTTGGGGCATCGGGTCTGGGACGCCGACAGGCTGCCTGAACACAGGTTCGATCTAGATCATCACGCATATTCACCTGTTGATCTTGCTGCGATCGAGGAGACCGAGAAGAGAAGGAAGAAGGAGTGAGAAAGACTACCCGGTCTATCTTGGCGTCCCCCGTTCCTCGTCCAGATCTGCTCTAACGCGACATAGAAGACAGCATCATCTTCAGTGAGCTGCGACTACCTTCTACATCATGATCATGGTGGAATCTTCCCTCTCTCTTATTCTTCTTATTTCTCGCATCATGAGCAAGTAGTTTCTTTTTGCTGGGGTGTGGGGACTAGCCCCATTGCCCATGCTTTCATGTCTTTTCATTTAACATTCCAAGGCAATGTATATAACTTTTCATTTCGTTGTTAATTGTTAATGTTTGTAGATTGGTTACATGCTTGCTTTCATCATGTTTTTTCCTATGTTGTGAGAACTTCTATACGTAGGGTAGAATGTCGATTAATGAGGTTGACTCCCAAACTAGAAATAGAATGAGATTCCTTGAGGTCGTAAGTGTATGATCTGTGAGGGGACGAGCCATCTAGCCTACGGTGATGCTTCTGTGGCCTAAACATCCCTCAGGGAGGGCCGCAGTCTTAGTTGGATTTTGTATCTTCTTTGTTAATCGCCAATGTTTGCTTGTAGATTAATCACCTGCTTGCTTGTTGATTAGCGTGGTTGACTCCTTGATGAGAACTTCTGATATGATTCCTTGAGGTCCTAAGTGTGTAATCCGTGAGGGAACGAGCCATCTAGCCTACAGTGATGCTTCTGTATGCCTAATGCCTGTATAGGGGGGCCACAGCCTTAGTTAGATTTATGTATCTTTGGAGTTGTAAGTGAGTGATCTGGATGGTGACGAGACATATGATACCTAAGGTGACACTTACACAAGCCTAACGCCCGTATGGGGGGTTTTGCAGTAGCTCCATTTGGATGGTTATATCTTTCCTGGATGTTTGATGTTTGGATGTGTTTGCATGTGTAGTGGTGGTGAAACCCGGGACCATCACAGCGATTCCATATCATCAATCTAGATCCAACTTTAATTCTGCTATTTACTTTCTTGCAATTAGTTTAATTAACCTCAAATCAACCACTCGTTCTAAACATTAGTCTTATTTGAGCTAGATTCGACTAACGACGATTCTTAAAAATGTTGTCTCTTGGGATTCGATCCTCAAATATACTGCGATAAGACTAGCTCAAGAGGAGGAAAATAGCCCGAAGGGTAGCTCAATCCATTAATGCACAAAGAGAAAGGCTCATGCAAGAAGCCAGATCCACAGTTCAAGAAGAAATCCTAGCAGTACAAGCAGCAGCGCAAGCTGCAGAACAACAAAAGCATCTTAGGGAGTTCTCAATCCCTAAAGTTGATGATGTACATCACCCAATTCAACCTCCTCCCATCCATGCTCCCAACTTTGACATACGAGCGCATTGGATTACCTTGCTTCAAAACAACCCATTCTATGGTAAACAAGGAGAAGATAGCCAGGAACATCTTCTAAGGTTTATCGATCTATGTGCCATGACAAAGCAAAATGGAGTGTTTGATGATGTTATTCGACTCCGTCTCTTCAAGTATTCTCTTGCTGATAGAGTTATAATTTGGTACAATTCCTTGCAATGTGAACCCATAACTACTTGGGAACAACTTCAAAACATCTTCCTGGAAAATTTTTACCCTCCTTCTCTCACCTATGAAATTAGGGGATGAAAAACAATGTTCACCCAAGCCCCTGGAGAAACCCTAGCTGAGGCATGGGAAAGATACAAAGAGCTTTTACGCAAGTGTCCACATCACAACATTCCTAAGAATCAGCTTATTGAGATCTTCTATAGAGGTGTGGATGATGATATCAAGAGGTTTTTAGACTCCTCATCCGGAGGAAACTTCATGTGTCAGAGTTATGACAGCGCATGGAGGGTTGTTACCCTTGGAGCTGAAAATCAAGCTAATTGGGTTAGGTCTGTAGGCAAAGGAGTGTTTAAGGTGGCTATGGCTGATATTATTCCTGAATACAAGTCTATCGCTGAGACCCTCAAACTCTTAGTTTCCAAGCAAGACCATATCGAATCATCCCTTGCTGCATTTGGAAGAGGACGTTCACCCCCTCAACAACAAGAACAGATCAAGTCAGCTTCACTATTATGTGATGCTTGTAAAGGTACTGATCATTCCACTTTAGCATGCAATTTTCTCTATGATGTTGTTCTAAACAATGCATGTGGCTAAGGAGATAATGGTCAAATGGAAAATCTTAATGATGTCAACTCCATCCCTGGTCAAGGATACTACAATCCGAATTAGAACAGGAACCATCCTGGTTTTCAATATGGAAATCCTTCAGGAGCGGAAAACTCACGTCAACTTGGTTCAAATAATCAGCAATGAGGCCCACCAGGATTCCAGTATAACCAGCAACAAAATTTCGGGAATCAAGGAAACTTTAGGGGTAACTTTTAGAACAGAAACTACAATAATTATCAGAACAATTCTCAGTTCCAGAATCCCAACCAAGTCCCCTACCAACAACAACAAGGGCAACAAGTCAGCCCTGTCTCTCCTGATGACAAGCTGTCGACAATTGAGAAGATATTGTAGTCATAGCAGATAATGATAGTTAACCAGTAAGCCCATCAGAAGGCTATTGAATCTCAACTAGCTCAACTTGCAGCTAGTATGAAGCCACCTGTTGGAACCTTTGTTGGCCAACCAGAAAACAATCCCAAGCACCCAGAGCAACTGAAGGTTGTCACCACCAGGTCTGGAAAAGTCTATTCAGATCCCCTTATCAAGACACGTGTGGTTATTACAGATGAGGACGACTCTGTAATTGGATAAGACTCTACCACACCTGAGTCTCAACCAAAAGAAACAACAACTGCTGATAAGACAGACGAGCAAAGTTCTGAGAAACCAACTGATGTAGAATCAGAAACACCAGAGCTAGAAGTAGCAGTGTACAAACCTCGTATACCTTTCCCAGCTCGTTTAAGGCAGACAAAGCTTGACACTTGATTCAACAAGTTCAAAGAAGCCATGAAGAAACTCCATGTTGATATACCCTTTATTGATGCGCTGGGTGAAATACCAGCATGGACAAAATACTTAAAGTCTCTCCTCACCAGGAAGTATATAACTGAAGAGTATGAGACAGTCAACTTAGCAACAACCACTTCAGACATCATTCAGAGTAATATGCCTAAGAAGCAGAAAGATCCAAGATCTTTTGGGATTTCATGCCATATCGGTGATTCTTCATTCAAGAAAGGATTGGTAGATCTTGGTGCTAGCATCTCTATCATGCTTCTTAGCCTTTGCAAGAGGCTAGGGTTTGCTGAACTTCTCCCAACTGGCATGACCATACAACTTGCAGATAACACTGTGACTCTACCCCTATGAATCATTGAGGATGTCCCTGTCAAGGTAGGCAAAGATTCTTATGTTCCTTGTGACTTTGTCATCATGGATATAAAGGAAGACACTAGATACGCTCTCATATTTGGACGTCTGTTCCTCGCCACTGCAAGATCTCTGATTGATGTTGAAGCAGGAACCTTGATGCTCAGACTAGGTAAAGAAACCCTCGAGTTCAAAGTTTTTGAAAGTATGCAAAGACCAAGTATGCAAGAAGAAGTATACTTGATTGAGTGTATAGAGCATATGACACTGCTTACGTAAGAGGATTATGAATAAGACGATCTGTTAGAAGTGGATCTAACAAACCCATATGTTGATAACTCCGTTGATGAACAAATAAAGGATTGTGTTCTCCACCTTGATACCGCTAAAGAAGATCATGAAGCCAAAATTGAGGAACTCAAAGCTGTGGATGTCACTGAAGAACCATGTGAAAAACCACAAGCTCCTGAAATGAAACCCCTACCTGAGGGATTGAAGTATGTGTTTCTAGATGACTCAAATTCTTCCTAGTCATCATAAATTCTGATCTTATGATAGAACAAGAGGATAAACTCTTGACAGAATTAAGGGAAAGAAGAAAAGCAATAGGTTACAAGATGAGTGATCTCACCGGGATGATTCAGGTGCTTTGCATGCACAAAATCCCCATGATGGAAGATCACAAGACAACCGTTGAACATCAAAGAAAGCTTAATCCAAACATGAAGGAAGTAGTCCGTCGAGAAGTCATTAAACTGCTCACTACTAGAATCATTTATCCGATATCTGACTCGCCATGGGTGAGTCCAGTGCATGTTATCCCGAAGAAAGGTGGAACTACTGTAATATGGAATGAAGACAATGAACTCATCCCCACTCGAATAGTCACCGGGTGGAGGATGTGTATTGATTACAAGAAGTTGAACAAGGTGACTCGAAAGGATCATTTCCCAATGCCTTTTCTTGACCAAGTCCTAGAAAGATTGGCTCACCAAGAGTATTTCTGTTATCTCGACGGTTACTTTGGATTCCATCAAATACCTATACATCCAGATGACCAAGAGAAAACAACTTTTACTTGCCCATTTGGAACATATGCGTTCAGAAGGATGCCATTTGGACATTGTAATGCTCCTGCCACTTTCCAACGCTGTATGACAACCATATTTGCTAGACTCACTGAAACCATTATGGAAGTTTTTATGGATGATTTTTCTATATATGGAGATTTGTACGACTCGTGCCTGAAGCATCTCTCCCTTGTCCTTAGACGATGCGAAGAAGCACATCTTGTGTTGAATTGGGAGAAGTGTCACTTTATGGTGAAGGAAGGCATTGTCCTTGGTCATAGAGTCAGCAATCGAGGAATCAAAGTGGATAGAGCAAAAATCGAAGTAATTTCCAAACTCGTTGTTCCGAAAAATGTAAGAGAAGTTCGTGCATTCCTAGGTCATGCAGGCTTTTATAGAAAATTCATAAAGGATTTCTCTAAGATAACCAAGCCAATGAAAATTTTTTTACTAAAGAACGTTGAGTTCCATTTTGACGAAGAATGTGTCAAAAGTTTTAAAAACCTAAAACATGCCCTTACAACAACACCCATCATTAGAGCTCCCGATTGGGATCACCCATTTGAAATTATGTGTGATTCCAGTGATTATGTTGTGGGTGTTGTCTTAGGCCAATGTATAGAAAAGAAACATTATGTGATCTATTATGCATCAAAGACCCTCGATGAAGCTTAAAGGAATTATGCAACTATCGAGAAAGTACTTCTTGCAGTAGTGTATGTCTTTGACAAGTTCATATCCTAACTCATTGGCTCAAAAGTCATTGTCTACACAGATCATGCAGCTATCCATTACCTCCTAGCGAAGAAAGATGCTAAACCCAGGTTAATTAGATGGATTCTCCTATTGTAAGAATTTGATCTAGAGATAAGAGATAAAAAGGGTACAGAGAACGTTGTAGCAGACCACCTAAGTCACATCCACACTTTGGAAACTGAGAAGATCATGATCAATGATTCTCTTCTGGATGACCAACTAATGAAAGTTTCAAAAGCTACCCCTTGGTACTCGGACTATGTGAACTATCTCGCCGTCGACGTTATCCATCCTGAATGCACCGGGAATGCATTGAAGAAATTCATGCACGATGTGAAACATTATCACTGGGATGATCCGTACCTATTCAAACTCTGTGCTGATGGTCTCTACAGACGTTGTATCACTGTGGAAAAAGCCCAACTTATTTTAGAACAATGTCATTTAGGACCAGTTGGAGGCCATATGAGTGCTAAGAAAACTACTATAAAAGTTTTGCAATGTGGTTTCTTTAGGCAAACTATATCCAAAGACTCCTACAACTTTGTTCTATCATGTGACAAATGTCAAAGAACGGGTAACATTACGAAAAGAGATGAAATGTCACTTAATCTGTGGCAAGAAGTTGAAATTATTGATGTTTGGGGTGTGGACTGCATGGGTCCATTCCCATCTTCTCATGGATTTTCTTACATCCTAGTTGCGGTTGATTACGTCTCAAAATGGGTTGAAGCCATACCAACCGTCACGAGCAATTACAAACCCGTCATCAAGATGTTCAAAGATATTATTTTCCCCCGTTTCAGAGTCCCACGCACTGGGATATCCGACGGAGGATCTCATTTCCTGGAAAGAAGCTTTGAAGCATTGCTGAGAAAATATGGTGTAACGCACAAAGTAGACTCACCCTACCATCCACAAATAAGTGGACAGGTAGAGGTTTCTAACCGTCAACTCAAGGCTATTTTGGAAAATATAGTAGGCCGAAATTGAAAAGATTGGTCAGTGAAAATCAATGACGCATTGTGGGCCTACCAAACTGCTTTTAAGACTCCCCTTGGAACTACACCGTTTCGATTGATCTATGGAAAGTCATGCCACCTACCTATTGAACTCAAACACAAAGCATGGTGGGCAATAAAACAGCTAAATTTTGATATGAAGAAAGTAGGCCAAGCCAGGATTCTGCAACTTCAGGAGCTAGAAGAACTCCGGATGACAGCTTATGAAAATGCACAAATCTATAAAGAATGTACGAAACTTTGGCACGATGGTCATCTAAAAAGAAAGGGCATACAAGTAGGAGACCAAGTTCTATTGTTCAACTCAAGACTAAAGTTATTCCCAGGAAAACTCCATTCTCGTTGGTCTGGACCTTACATCATCAAGAGCATCTCCCAACATGGTGTTTTCACTTTATGGAGCGAACAGTTAGGCAAATTTGTAGCTAATGGTCAACGCTTGAAAAGATATTTCACCTCAGCCAAAAAAGGCACCGAAGCAATGCTAGAACTCAACAATCCAACATATCCACCATAAAGTTGAAAGAATCAAGTCGAGCCATCGACATAAAACAAAGGCGCTTATCAGGAGGCAACCCGATCAATAAATTTGTCTCACTTTTAATCTCAAATTAGAATGTTTCTTTACTTTTGTTTTTATCTTTTTAGAAAATTTTGCACTAAATAAAGATCACATCACACGATGCTATCTTAAGTTCTTATTAGTCTTCATTTTTTAGATTTTCAGATGGAGGACACACGCTGATTGGAACACAACCACATTTGGTGGTCCAAATGGCATGAATTTTCCCCTCCATCTTGGATTTAGGGTTTGCTCGGGATGTGCAAATCTCTATGTTCAGGGTGGAGGGTGGGTGGTACGTATTTCACTTTCCACCTACACCCATCCTTTTCAGACTTAAGATTTCATTGATGCTTTTTTGACCAAAATTTTTAAAATTTTCAAATAAAATTTTCAAAATTTTAAAGTTTTTCAAAGAAATTGAACAGATAATTGATGAAGTTTTGACGCTTTCTATTTCATTAAAAGCCATTTCCTAGCCTGCTATGCATTTCGAATCATTTTACCATCTTTATTTGAAGCAGACCCTCAAACGGACCATTTTCTTGAAACTAGCCTTTTGATTGAAATCATCTTGTGAAGCTTATGATTCTTAACACCATGATACTTATGCAAAAATGATAAGTGTCTGTCAAACTAATAGGGATCAAACACGTCGTGCTTCCTAACTGACTAGTGGAACAATAACATAGAATCTCCACTGGATCCTCATCAAGTTATTATTTGAGCAGAGTATGATAAAGAGAACGACCTGGTGCACTGAATTGTAAATCAAGTTGCATTCTGATCTGAACTCTCTTCTACACTTATTCTATCATCTTTATACCCCTCTATTCATCAAAAAGAAACAAAAATAGCCAAAATAGTTCCAAACCCTAAGTTCGGGTTGGCACGCCACTTCCCTCTATATCTGCTTCTTCCATACCCCTCGCAAATTAATAGGGGCATACCACCAAGAAAAGATGCCAAAGCGCACACAAATAAATGCAATCTCGAGTCGAATAGAGGTGAGATTCGCACAAAAATGCAATAAATGAAATTGCAAATTATATAATAAAAATCTCGAGTCGAATAGAGGAGAGATTTATTTCTTCCTTCCATACCACCATTCACTCCATTTTCTACCTAAAGGTACAATGAATGCCTCCACTATCCTGAAAAACACTAGCGTCAGATCAGGTGCATACTTGTTGTTCTGTGGGTATCTCTGGACTCTTAAAAAACTCTTTGACATACTTGTTTTTGGAAAAAGTGAAGAGGAAATGATGTTAGAAAGCAAACTCAGGAATGAAGATATGGTCAGATGTGTTCAGTGGTCTCAGGAAGTTGAGATTCTTAGCCATACTGAGAAAAAAGAAAACAATCGTGATGTGAAGAAGAGGCAACCCCACGAGTTGAAAGTATTCGTTTGGCGACTGTTTCAGATTTTGTGTTACTCGAGGATGAGCAATGCTTAAGTTCGGGGTATTTTGATGAATGCATATTCATCATGAAATTCAATCGCCATATTGGGCTCAATTTGACTCAATACATCCAATTTCATTTACTAATTATCACAATATACATAATTGCTTAATTGGTTCAATTATCGGAATTATTAACTGAGTTTATGTTGAATTTATGCAGGTCATGATGAGGTCGAACAATCAGCAGGCACCCACCTCCATTTAACCCTAATCCACCTTCAACATAATCATCACTACCCCTTGCTTCACTCCATCTTTATCTCCATCAACCATCATCCAAATCAAATCCTTTTGAGTGGGACCCACCTTTCTCAACCTTTGATCTACCCTCACTCATCCTTAGTTTTGACCATACGGTCTTGACCATACAGTTTCATCCATACGGTCTTGATCATATGGTTTCACCCATTTGGTTTTGACCTTTCGGTCTTAGCCATTCATCCATTCGATCTCAGACCGCGAGCATTTCTCACACCACCAGATCCCCGATCTACGCCCCTCCTTCACCCCCTCTTTTGGTTTAGGCTTCGTATGCCCTAACGGTCTTGCTAATTCACCCCTCTACATGGTCTCTAAACCATATGAGATCTCACAGTCTCAAGATCGTGTAGCGGTCCTTTCTCAAGACCGCTTGGCGGTGATCTGTCCTCAAGACCGTTTGGTCATTGATCAGTCTCTGAGACCATTTGGGAGCAGAGAACGTTAGGGATGTGAGGATCGTTTGGCGGTGCATGGTCCAAAATTGTTGGACGTATGCAGATCGCGAGACCATTTGCACGAAGACCCCAAGACCAATCAGGCATGAGGACCGGTTGTGCGAGGCATCGATATGCAAGCTGATCGTGTGAGACCATTTGGAGATAAAAGAACACAGGAAAGCCAAACTGTATGGGCGGCGCCTGACTTCCAAGACCGGTTGGCTAGCGATCGGTCTTACAGACTGTTTGGAGGCAAAGTAGCAAACCGATAGAAGCAAAACCGTTTAGACTTATCAACTGAAGACAATTTGGAGGATACACTCCAAGACCGTTTGGAGGAAAACAACTCAAAGACCGTTTGGTCAGTATTAATACAAGACTGTTTGGATTCATCAACTCCAAACTGTTAGAAGACTTAAACTGTTTGAGAGGGTTTCACACCAAAAACGTGAAGACCCCAACCAGAGCCTATAAATAGGACCAGTAGTGTCCTCATTTGGGGCATCGGGTCCGGGACGCCGACAGGCTGCCTGAACACGGGTCCGATCCAGATCATCACGCATATTCACCTGCTGCTCCTACTACAATCGAGGAGACCGAGAAGAGAAGGAAGGAGGAGTGAGAAAGATTGTCCAATCTGTCTTGGCGTCCCTCGTTCCTTGTCCAGATCTGCTCTGACACGACGTAGAAGACCGCATCATCTTCATCGAGCTGCGACTACCTTCTGCATCATGCTTATGGCAGAATCTTTCCTCTCTCTTATTCTTCTTATTTCTCACATCATGAGCGAGTAGTTCCTTTTCACTGGGGTGCGGGGACTAGCCCCGCTGCCCATGCTTTCATGTCTTTTCATTTAACATTTCAAGGCAATGTATATAACTTTTCATTTCGTTGTTAATCGTTAATGTTTGTAGATTGGTTACCTGCTTGCTTTCATCATGTTTTCCCTATGTTGTGAGAACTTCTATACGTAGGGTAGAATGTCGATTAATGAGGTTGACTCCCAAACTAGAAATAGAATGGGATTCCTTGAGATCGTAAGTGTATGATCCGTGAGGGGACGAGCCATCTAGCCTACGGTGACGCTTCTGTGGCCTAAACATCCCTCAGAGAGGGCCACAGTCTTAGTTGGATTTTGTATCTTCTTTGTTAATCATCGATGTTTGCTTGTAGATTAATCACCTACTTGCTTGTCGATTAGCGCAGTTGACTCCTTGATGAGAACTTCTGATAGGATTCCTTGAGGTCCTAAGTGTGTGATCTGTGAGGGGATGAGCCATCTAGCCTATGGTGACGCTTCTGTGTGCCTAACGTCTGTATAGGGGGCCCACAGCCTTAGTTGGATTTCTATATCTTCAGAGTTGTAAGTGAGTGATCCGGATGGTGACGAGACATATGAAACCTAAGGTGACGCTTATGCCAGCCTAACGCCTGTATGGGGGGTTTTGCAGCAGCTCCATTTGGATGGTTATATCTTGTCTGGATGTTTGATGTTTGGATGTGTTTGTATGTGTAGTGGTGGTGAAACCCGGGACCATCCCAGTGATTTCATATCATCAATCTAGATCCAACTTTAATTCTACTATTTACTTTCTTGCAATTAGTTTAATTAACCTCAAATCAACCAATCGTTCTAAACATTAGTCTTACTTGAGCTAGATTCGACTAACGACGATTCTTAAAAACATTGTCTCTTGGGATTCGATCCTCAACTATACTACGATAAGAACCGTCCGCTTGCTGGTGGTATTATTGTACAAGGTTTTGGTAAAGCTCGGGGATTTCAACCCCGAGTGAATTTTTTAGTGCAATAATATTTCACGTCAGTGTCAATGACGACCATCTTGCGCATGTGAGTGTCTACGCACATCACCATGTGAAGAGACATCGTCGGACTTACTCCGCGATGAGGTATATCGCACACACTCTCTTTCCGAATACATTGTTATCGACGAGATCTGCAAGTAGGGTATGTGGAGAATTTTTTTGTTATTATTTCTGTGACACTTGTTGCCTCCACAAAACCCAACATCATTAACCTAGAGGAATGCATCCCATGTGGGAACTACTAGGCGTGAGGCTAAGGTGCGGCAGGAGAAGAGCCCATCTGTACATGTATCTAGTAGTGGAGATGTCAGATAAAAAATGTAGGATATTGGGAGATATTACCAACACCAACTTGAAAGACGTATTAGAAGGCAAGGAGAATGCTACTGCCACACCTGCTGAGGTAGAAAATAGGCGGTTACCCACACAATTAATAACCCGGATGTGAATGAGATGGTAGATGCGCATCTCGGTCAAAGACAGACCCAAATAATTGAGAGCAAGAGAGACAGTATGTGCGACACAAGGACTACTAATGATACATCATACAGGGAGTCGGAAAGAAATCCCTATCGACCCAGCCAGTAGAAACATTAAAAGGGAAGTGGTTCCAAAATGAAGTCAGAAAAAAAGGTTATACCCATTCAATGAAGACGCAACCCAAGACCCATGGTGGAAATGAGGAAGTTAGAAAAGTGATTGAAAGTTAGTTACTCTATAATAATTAAGGTAGCTACGCTGCTTATCCTTTCCATGATTGGGTTTATGATTGATTTAATCTTTGGAACGCTAAGGGCATTAGCAATGCTGCTACATGTTGAGTGCTTATGAAGTTTATGCGTATTATGAGACCTAAGCTTGCGGCAATCCTTGAACTTAGAATCAGCTCACAAAGGTAATTTCAAACTATAAAATGTCTAGGTATCACTAAGTCTCACGGTGCGAGGCAAGAGGATTTGTAGGGAGAACATGGATCTGCTAGAAAATGGGGAATGTTGCGTGAAAACTGTAAACAATCATAATCAATTTGTCATTTGTTGTGTAAATCATGAGGTGCTAATCACAAACATTAATGCCAATCCCCACGCCACTATCTGAAATCCCATGTGGAAACACATCATTGATATGGGTAATGAATTTATTGAAATGTGACTCGTGCTAGGAGATTTTGACACCATTATCAACGCAGATGTACGTGCACGTGGTAAGCATTACAACTTCGTTGAAGCAAAGATGTTCAAGGATACAATCCTTGAGGCAAATTTTACCAACATGGGCATCTCTGATATCAAGTTTATATATAAGCACTGAAGGTTGTAGGACATGATCAACCTTGTTGTGGTTAATATGACATTTATTCAAATTTACCCTCACTTCATAGTGGAGCACCTACCACATATTAAGCCGGACCAGTGTCCCCTGCTAATCCAGTCCATTGAAAGGAAGAACATTAATTCTAGATTTGTAGCAAAAGCTACATGGCATAAGGATCAAACATTCACAAGTCTGATGACAAGGGTTTAGGATAGCCAATCAAAATTTAATGCATCCCTGGATAACAAAAAAGCAAATATAACGAGATGGGATCAACGTACCACAAAAGAAAGACAAAAAAAGAAAAATAGACTCCTAAAGAACATCAGATGACTCTAGAACATTTTGGCCCATCATCACAATCCTACATCATATGGCATATGTATAGATATGCAAGCCAAAGTCGATCTTATTCTGGAGGAGGAGGAAGAAACACATAAATTGACGAAAGAGTGGACACATCAATAGTAAATTCTTTTAGGACTGCATGAAGCAACAAGAAAAGGCATAACATAATCACTATGCTAAAAACCAATGTAGGAGAATGGGTTACAAATGAATCTGCATTAAAGAATATGATTACTAGCCATTTTAAGTAGGGATAGAAAAACAAACCATGAATTGAGTGACCTGACCCAAATCCTAATTTTTTAAGTGGATTAAGGTCTAAGGTTTTTTGACCCGATCTGAAATTGATCTAATCCTAAAGAACCCAAAATAAGTTTAGGGTCGGGTCCAGGTTTTGACTTTAGACCCGAAATGACCAAATTGACCCGAAATTCACAATTATATTTAAAAATAAAATTACAAACATTTTAAGACAGTAAACAGTCTATTAAATTACTATTCCAACACCAATGAAGTTTATTTTGGTATTTGTAGATATTTTTTATTGGTTTATATTATTTATTATGCTATTATTTTGTGAACTTTTGTTTAGAACTCTCAAACAAACTACAATAAGATTTATAAGTGTTTCTTAATGATATTATAAGTTTGTTTATATTAAAATGTGTTCATTACACTTGTAATTATCAGTGATTCGACAAATCATAGCCTTTTTTTTATTGTTCTCTTAGTATTTGGATTTATGGGTCAGACTCGATAGACCCAAAAATATTTGCCGGTCGAGTTAGGTTCAAGGGTTTCATAGAAAAAATCCATCTTTTGTAGGTTTAGGGTCTAGTCAAAAGGTGTTGACCCACAATGACCCAAAATAAAACCCAGTCAACCTGAACCTGAATTCCACCCCTAATTTTAAGGGGTTGTTGACAGCATCACACAATGACATCATTCGACCGTTAACCAACATCTTGGGTACCTTCAAGAAGTTTGGAGCAGAAGAAAAAGATCCAATAGTTAAAGCCTTTATTGAAGAGGAGATATACCTCATGCTAAAAATGATGGACCCATACAAGGCAGCGGACTAGATGGTGTAGATGCAAAGTTCATGCTAAAAATTGGGACATGGTAAAGACGTTAGTGACTGTGTCCGTCCACCACACTTTCGGCTAAAATCCCTTGAGAAACAAGCCATGCAACTTGACTATAGTCCTGATCCCTAAAGTTCCCAAGCCTAAAACATGTGACCGGTTGAGGCCCATATCACTTAACAACATGTTCTTAAAGCTGAACTTTAAGTTAGTGGTTGAACAGTTGAAAAGTTTCATCCTGGAGTGTATTTTCCCAACTCAAAGTAGCTTTATTTTGGGAAGGAAAATAACTAATAACATAATGATTCCACATGAACTTATTCATAAAACATTAGACGGAAGAATGCCACTAAGATTATGGCTATTAAAATAGACCTATGAAAGGCATATTACAGGATGTCATAGAATTTTACATTGAATACTTTGTAGCTTCTTAACCAATATGAGAATATTGTTTAGTATGTTTAATTCTTAGTGGGGGAGAATACTCATTTATTTGAAATGGTAGGGAAACTGAGCCATGCAATGTGAGAAAAGTATTGTGTCGGGGCGGTCTGCTATCTCAATATCTCTTTGTCCTTTGTATTGAGCAACTAAGACAAATGATAAATTAAAGAGCCACTACAGGTTCATGGAAACATGTGAGAATTAACAACATTGGAAGGGCAAGTGCACGCTTATGCTTTAAAGATGATCTTATATTATTTTCTCGAGCCATCTCTAAGAAAATGATAGTTACTCATAATTGCTTTATATAATTTGAGAGAGCCTCTGGGCGATCTATCTCTGTCTCCAAGACCAGAGTCTACCTCTCGCCCTCGATTCCAACTTTATAAACAAGGCTTATCTGCAAGTTGCATGGATTCATGCAAATTGAGGATTTAGGGAAATACTTGGGTGTGTCCATACTCCACTCTAGAATGAATAAGAAAACATACTCTGAGGTCCCTGATAGGGTGGAAGCTAGGCTAGGGGTGGCCTACTAAATGCCTTTCTTTTGTAGGAGTGGTCTGCTTGGCAAAATCCATGTTGAGTGTGATTCCTACCTACGTGATGCATACACCATTACTTCCTCTAAGTTTATTGATAGAGTCGATAGCACAATCTACAAGTTACTTTGGCATGGTAATCATAAAGCCCATCTGTTACAACCCCAATTTTTGGGTTCTTTTGGTGAGAAATGTAATTTCTCCTATAAAAGATATTTGAACAAATAATGATATAATTTGTTTTGAATAAAAGGATTTCGTTTAGAATAGCCTTGATGGTTGATTAGTGGGCTTTATTGGCTATTGGGCCCAATAACAAGGAAAAGAAAAAGGAAATTCAATTAGTAAATGAATAATTAAGAAATAAGAGAAAAGAAAGATGTAGAAACCTCTAGAAGGCAAAAGAATATTCCTCAAAGGTGGATTTCGTGCCTTTTGGGTTTATTGGGTTCCAAGGAGTCCAAATTGCAAAGATAATGCAATAAGAAAAGAAAAAGATCAATTAAATATTTCTTTATTAAGAAAGAAATTGGAGATAATGATAAAATGTGGAAAATAAGTGGAAAGAGGTATGATTGTGTTATCTTTGGTGGATTTTCGTATCCACATGGTTTCTAATGGTAAAAGGAATCACAATAAAGAAAATAAAAGATTAAGAGAGAGAAAAAAATGCTTAAAATAAGCTTTATTAAAGGACAACTTCCACATGAAGATAATACTCTTTTCCTTTGGAATTTGGGGCTCAAATTTTGTATGCAAGTAGATGAAGCCAAGAGGAAGTTTCCTTTAAATTTTAGTGGAAAAAGGATAAAGGAATAATGAGTTGTGATTTTTAGAAGTTTCCTAAAGTAAATGAGTAATCCTTGAATAGTATTAAATGTCACAATGAAATTTGGATTTTCGGATTGAACGAGGACCGTAGATCTAAGATCCAATGGCCCGGACCTGATCCCAGTCTCACGAGGAAACTGGAATGCATTGTCCAGTGGGCTCAATCCTCTTGTCAGATTTGCTTGAAATATAGGCAATGTGCAACGGAGGAGACGATTCCATTGGCTTCGGGAGCATTTTCCGCATCAAACCAACCTAAGGTTGCAGACCTTTCCTGATCTATGTGGATTTCCCCTAATTTGTGGGAAAACACAGGGGGGCTAACCCCTATATAAGAAGGGGAGGCACGAGCCGCGTGTGCCAACCCCGGTGACTCCACTGAGTTCACAATAAAGGAACGACCGGTTCTAGGCAGACGATTGCAAGAGAAACCTCCGCCAAGAAGCCTGACCAGGCCGCACAACCTACTGGAGGAAAGCTACTTTGACCCGGCGATCTAGTACACCATCGATGAATCCAAGAGTGGCATCGACTCCGGATGGTCCCGGCGGAGCTATGACCGACTTAGATCGGTCTCCGATGCCCTAGAGCCCAAAGTCAATGGCTTGGTTGACCGGGTGAGCCACTTCTCGCAGGAGGCAAGCCCGCGTGAGCTAGAAGAAGAATAGGGGAAAAGACCCCTCTGCCCCCGACTCCAGAAAAGAAATCAGAGGGCGGGAGTGTCATTTTGGCATAGTTTGGGCCCAACCCGCGTGAAAACAAAAAAGACTTGTTTGGTTGAGGTGGCGGCCACTGATTGGCCCAAAGGTAATTAACCTTGCAAAAATCGTAGTTAATTATTTCTAACTCTGATGATAAAAAGTTATACATGAAAGTTGCTTAGAAAAACATGAGGAATGCAATAAAATTGGTTTGAGAACCTGATTTCGTTTCTAATTCAAAAAGTGTGATAATCTAATGAAAAGTTCTTATGGATTAGATTAGAAACCCTATTTGAGCATATTGGTTAAGTTCATGTTGCTTAGTTGATGAAATTGAGTAATTGCAACCTGTTGAATAGTTAATGATGAACTTGAACCTGATCTAGATGTATCATGCATGAATTAGGGTTTTTACCTCAAATAAGAATGATTAAGAACTTAGAAACCCTATTTGCGTATAAAGGATGAATCCTTAAGGTTTAATAGGTTAATTTGTGAAGAAATAACCTGTTGAATATTAAAGTCGAACTTCCATCTGTTTTACATGTAAAGTTGATTAATTTAGGGTTCCATGTGCATAAACGAGCTTTAATGGGCCTTGAAACCCTAATATTAGTAATGGTAACTCTTAATGGCTTTAATTGCTCAATTTCATGATTAAAGTGGAGATATGATAATTCCAAGCTATTTCAAGTATAAAAGTTCCTAATTGTGGATAAATACCCTTAATGTAGTAATTAGGGTTTTCTAATGGATAAAGGTAGAACTAATGACAATTAGAGTTCATATGTGAATTGGACCACAATGAACTATGAATTGATGATAAATGAGCATAATGAACTTGTCATGGATTAAAAGGATAAAAATGGTAGCTTTCATGTAAAAGAGGCTAAATGGAGTTAATTGATGGTTAATTATGTTTTTTCTGATATCAGGGTTATATGTTGTTAAAAGATAACCTTAGTATCTTTCGTGAAGAATAGATGAGATAATTAGGGTTTATGAGTAATTGTTTAAAATAGTAAGAGATGAAGGGAAACCCTAATTGCAATGGAAACCCTAAAAGTGGACTATAAACCCTAGGAAGCGAGCTAGGTTTAATAGATCTTGATGGCATGATCAATGATAGGAAATTGTATGCATATTTTAGGATCTCTTTGTGTGCTTGTTTGCCTACTGGATTTCTTGCATTGATTAGATTACTTCTGTGTCAAATCAGCCTGACAGGTATGTGGTTAATTATGATTAATTGCATTAGTTTCCCGAAGGTTTTCCGAATGATTAATCACATTGAATTCAACCTATCAATTTGGATGTTCATACTTGCAAAGTATAACGTCACTATGATTATCACAATTGTAATATAAATGTGTATTCTCGCACCTACATGCCACCCTGATGGATGATGCAAAAAGGTCAAGCCCAGGAGGGAAGACCAATGGGCACCATGAGAGGTGACCCCAGACACCAAGCTCGGGAATGAGAAGGTGGTCTATGTTGCATGAATAATGGGCACCGTGAGAGGTGACCACAGGCACCAAGCTCGAGATTGAGAAGGTGGCCTTAAGTCAAACCCTAAAGGGGGTATTCCAGGGTTAGGGCAAAAGCGGTGGAGAATGTCACATTGAAAGCGTAATTTGGCTTATTAATTAACTTGATTGTGATATTTAGATTGTTAGCCATATTTGTGAAACTTTTAGTTGTTCCCACATACCGGCATATTTCGATATGTTGGCCGACATTTTGTTTGTCGGCGTTTTAGGTACAACTCTAAAAAGAACAAATAGTAAAATGACACATTGTGGAAATAAGAAATAAAGTGCAAGGAGGATTAGATAGAATAGATCCAAGTTGTGGATAGAATTAGATTACCAAAGTTTTTTTAAAGGTATGCAAAGTTTTATTTTATACCAGATTTCAGTTTAGTTGGTAGAATTTCATAATTATTATTGATTATTTGTTGAACCTTTGATTTTGTTAATTGGGATAATGGCTCTAACCTTCGGGTCTCCCTTAATTGGGGGTTACCGGGAGGTGGGGTCATTACATTTGGTACCAGAGTGTAGGTTCCTCATTTAATCTTTAATAATTATTAAATTTTACAAATTCCATAGAACTCAAGGGAGTTATTAGAGGATTTTCTGAAAGACAGAGGTGTCTAGAAAAGGATCATGTCTGGGGGTTGGCAAGATTTTCCTCCACACCTCTAGTCGGAATACGAGGACTCCCAGATTAGTGTGACTGCCTGGCTGATATCTTAGGATCTGACTCGAAATAAGATACCTTTTGGACTCTCTCATCTTGTTCATCCCTTCTCAACTCAAATGCTATTAGGATTATAAGGATTAGGGTTTTCTCTCTTTTCTTCACCCTCTTAAGGTATGGGTAAGGTTGATAAGGTTTAAGGAATCCTCCACCAAATTAATAAAAATCATGTAAATAAGATGTCATGGACATAAGCTTAATAGATTAAGCGTAAAAGAATAGATACATGCTTAGGTCATATGACATAAGTTGTCATGCCCTCAGGAGAGACCTGAGGCTAGACCTTCTTGTTAGGAGGATAGGTAAGGAGAGTTAGTCTTGGAGGTAGAGACCTCCATTAAAAGTAGAGACCTGGCACATCCTCTAAGGATGATGTTAAACCTAACCCTAAGTGAAGGTTAGAGAGAGAGAGAGAGAGATGGCATGATGAGTTAGATGTCATGGTAGACCAGGTGTTTGGATGGACATGCCTTGGATGATATATGAGCCATGAGAGGTTGGATGACTGAGTACCTTTGGTGACCCAACCCTGGGAAGGGTCGTGCATGTTAGAGTGAAGGATAGCTCCTTCATTGATGAGGTTAGAGAATAACCTATGGAAACCCCATGAGCTTGTATGAGCATGGCATAGTAGGCACTCAGAATACGTCAGTAGTGTGAGTAGTAGGTTGAAACCCTGGCCAAGGGAGTATGTTGGATAGCTGATGAGATAATCATAAAGGGCTAGGGATAACCTTGAGCAAACATAAGTTTGAACATAGGCTTCACCACGTAGAGGTATGCTTGTGAGTTGATCCATCTTCATGGAGAGAGGACCTTTAGTATAAGGCTGGTTGTGGAGTTAGCTCTAGGGAGAGAGAGCGGGACCCAAGCAAGAAGGTTGGAAGCCTAGACTATGAGATATGAGGAAAAGTGGGGAGTTGAGGATGATGTGACCTAAGTGGAGGATAGTGGTTGCCTCATGTTGATGATATCTTGGTTTCCATTAGAGGAACCAAACCCTAGAGAGAGGATGAGACTGATGGTACCTCTGTATCTATGGTATAGATGAGAAGAAGAGTTCCTTAAACCATGAAGAGGTTTAGTAACAGGTTGTGAGGCCTTATACCTTGTTGGTTGTCCTTGAGGAGGACTCCTCTATGAAGTGTTGTTCAAGTAGAAGGATCATGGGAAGTGCATGTCATACCTTGTACATGTTGGGATCGTGGTTAGAGGTTGAGCAGATAGTTTAACATCAGAGAAGTGAACTTAGGGTTCTGATACCTAAGAGGGGAAGTGGTGTACCTTATGCTCATGACAAGATTTGAGTTTCTATAGATTCGAGCATGGCACTCCTCATGTTTAGAGGAAAGGGAAACTCCTTAAGTTTAAGGTGTGTTTGATGAATCCCTCACAACTAAGTTGGTGACATGGGAAGGTATGATCTTGATCCAATGATGAGGATGAGAACAAGTGTGACCTAGCATGGTTTAGTAGGTGGTCTGTTTGTGCCTTAGTATCATGTTAGGGTTAAGCATGCTCATGTGGATGTAAACCTTAGACATAAGGACGTTTGTAACCTTTGTTATCAAGATATAGTTTCCTCCCATCCTGGGAGAGGGACCCTTTTGTAGGGTGTATACCAGTTTTGTTAGTTTTGAGGTAACCTAAAGGGGTCTCATAGGATCTAGAGAAGCTAAGTGAAAAGTACATAGCATGAGAATGAACCTGTAGACCTAAATATAACCATCTCTAAGTGCATGTGGATGTGTTACCATGAAAGTAATCGGTATGGGACCTGACCAAGGTAAGCAGGTCACCATGACCCCTATGAAAGGATGAAAGTCAGCTTAGGAATGTAGAGAGAGATGATGAAGGCTTGGGTAAGGTTCTAAGTTGGACATGTACTATGTTAGGATCCTAAGTCTATCCAAGGGTCGGGTAGGGATAAGACCGATGGAAGTAGGAGTTGCCTAATTCCCTAGTTGCACATGGCCATAGGGTCAGGAGGTAACAACTATCATTGTCTAAGGGCATGATTTAGGAGATTGATCACCTTCATGAACTCATGGGACCCAAAGGGCAGATGAGTAGGGCACTCTCTGGATGCATAAGGGAAGAGGGATGACCCCAAAAGTGCCGGTACCCTATAGACCTAGAGGAGATGACTACGGCTTGTGTGGTGACCCAAGTAGGTTCAAGACCAATGGTCCATGGAAGTAACTTTGATATCGAGATGATTGCGATGTAGAGACATAAGTTGCACGTTTCAACTTAGTTTGAAGTTGTATTGGCAATGTGGGATGTACCATCTCTACTCTTGGAACATGAAGAACTTTGTGTTTGGATGTCCTCCAAATGCGTATTTCCTCTTGTTATGGGAATGAGAGATAGGACAGTACGCATGCCCTACACCAAGGATAAAGATGATGTGAGTTGGAACGTTGCTATGATGTATGAGGACAGATATGATAACATACCCTTATGGAGTAAACGATATGTAGATAGTTTACAAACATCAAGAGAACTAAGGTAGTCATCTTGTAAGGATGTTTTATCATGAGCTATGTGGAATTTGCAAGTTATACAAAGTTGAGTTTGATAACCAAGAGGATGAGTTCATGGTATTCTTGATGAAGGAAGACTTAGAGTTCGAGATGAGATGATAAGTGAAATAGATGGAGTGTATGTCTTCAACATTTCCTTATACATAAGGATGTGAAGTGGTTGAGATGCAGTTGCCTAGTTAGCTAGAGGCTAGAAGAGGTTGTTAGGTTAACCCTAAGTTTGAAAAAGGAGATATGTTTGGGCTAACACTCAGATGTAACAAGATCTGTTGAACAAGTTAGTAGTTGTTTGGTTAGCTAGCCTAGGCCTTGATGCAATAAAAGGATAGTTGTAGAACCTCAGATGCGCTTCTTTAGAAAAGAAGGTGATGAAACCCGACTAGAGTGGTTTATGGTTTCTGAGGAATCAATCTTGAGGAATCATGACATACAAGAAATCATGATTTTAAGTTCATCATACACCATGGTACTACTAAGATAGTAAGTTGCAGTAGTACACTGGATGCTTAAGATCAAATTGCACGTGGTTTGGCGCCATGCAAGCCAGGAGATGGAGGACGAACACTAGTAACCCAAAGAGTTAATGTAGAGGATAAAGAGTCCCTGAAAGGGAATGGGAGTTCATCACTATGGATATTGTGGTAAGTCTCCCTTAGACCAAGGAAGGTTAAGATGTAATATGGGTTATGGTAGATCGCCTTACCTAGATGACATGAGTGAGAAAGAAATTGTCAAGGGACGGATCTGGTTGAACTAATATGAGAGAGAGATGGTTCAACTACACTATGATGCGAGTTCAAAAGTTCTTGAGTATGACCTAAAGGTTTACTTCCATGCGGTGGAAGTAGGTACTTGAAGAACTCGATGTTAGTATAGTTTATCACCCCTAACTAATGGTTAGTATGATCCAGACTAGAGGGTCTGATGAGAGCATGTGTGCTCATTCAGGGTGATACATGGAGACAGTTCTTGTCTGTAAGATGTGATGATAACCACCATAGCCAGTATCGGGATGTAAAGGAGCTCTGCAAGGGAGGTTGTGTCGGTCACCACTTCATTAAGATGATGTTGGTGAGGAGACCTTGTGAAGGTCAGAAAGAGACCGCAATGTGTGCATATGAAATCGCGTTGATCGTGCAATGGCTGAAAGAGAGCCCAGGGATGACATGAGTCATGAGCTGATGCAAAGTAGACTGACATGCAGTTCATTGTGGGAGAGTATGTGATGTGAAAATCTAACCCCTCTAAGCTACAACTGAGAAAGTTGAGTCCCCGATATATGGGTCCATTTGAGATGGATTGGTAGAGATGGTTGTGTTTAATCTACCCCTTAGGATAACATGATGTGTGATGTGTTCCATGAGTCTGATCTAGAGCACTATGTGAGGTACCGAAGCCATGTATTGAGCCCTGAACCTATTCAGCTTTATGAGAGGTTGAAATGTCCTGAGTCACCTATGAGGGTACGATATACCAAGGTAAGAAAGAACTCAGATGAAATAATATGAGATGATGAAGGTTCTTGGGAAGTAACATGGAAAGGGTGAGGCCACATGAGAGCCATGATGGACAAAGGAAAGACTTATCATGTTTGTGTATTTGCTTGATGGAATTTTGGGGGCAAAATTCCTATAAGAGGGGAAGGATGTTACAACCCCAATTTTTGGGTTCTTTTGGTGAGAAATGTAATTTATCCTATTAAAGATATTTAAACAAATAATGATATGATTTGTTTTGAATAAAAGGATTTCATTTAGAATAGCCTTGATGGTTTCTTAGTGGGCTTTATTGGCTTTTGGGCCCAATAATAAGGAAAAGAAAAAGGAAATTCAATTAGTAAATGAATAATTAAGAAATAAGAGAAAAGAAAGATGTAGAAACCTCTAGAAGGCAAAAGAATATTCCTCAAAGGTGGATTTCATGCCTTTTGGGTTCCTTGGGTTCCAAGAAGTCCAAATTGCAAAGATAATGCAATAATAAAAGAAAAAGACCAATTAAATATTTCTTTATTAAGAAAGAAAATGGAGATAATGATAAAATGTGGAAAATAAGTGGAAAGAGGTATGATTGAGTTATCTTTGGTGGATTCTCGTATCCACATGGTTTCTAATGGTAAAAGGAATCACAATAAAGAAAATAAAAGATTAAGAGAGAGGAAAATGCTTAAAATAAGCTTTATTAAAGGATAACTTGCACATGAAGATAATACCCTTTTCTTTTGGAATTCGGGGCTCAAATTTGGTATGCGAGTAGATAAAACCAAGAGGAAGTTTCCTTTAAATTGTAGTGGAAAAAGGATAAAGGAATAATGAGTTGTGATTTTTAGAAGTTTCCTAAAGTAAATGAGTAATCCTTGAATCGTATTAAATGTCACAATGAAATTTGGATTTTCGGATTGAACGAGGACCGTAGATCTAAGATCCAACAGCCCGGACCTGATCCCAATCTCACGAGGAAATTGGAATGCAGTGTCCAGTGGGCACAATCCTCTTGTGAGATTTGCTTGAAATATAGGCAATGTGTAACGGAGGAGACGAGTCCATTGGCTTCGGGAGTGTTTTCTACATCAAACCAACCTAAGGTTGCAGACCTTTCCTGATTTGTGTGGATTTCCCCTAATTTGTGGGAAAGCACAGGGGGATAACCACTACATAAGAAGGGGAGGCATGAGCCGCGTGCGCCAACCCTGGAGACTCCACTGAGTTCACAATAAAGGAACGACCGGTTCTAGGCATACGATTGCAAGAGAAACCTCTGTCAAGAAGCCTGACCAGGCCGCACAACTTGCTGGAGGAAAGCTCCTTTGACCCAGCGATCTAGTACACCATCGAAGAATCCAGGAGTGCCATCGACTCTGGATGGTCCCGGTGGAGCTACGACCGACTTAGCTCGGTCTCTGATGCCCTAGAGCCCAAAGTCAACGACTTGGTTGACCGGGCGGGCTACTGCTCGCGGGAGGCAAGCCCGCGCAAGGTAGAAGAAGAATAGGGGAAAAGACCCCTCTGCCCCTAACTCCAGAAAAGAAACTGAAGGGCGAGAGTGTCATTTCAGCATAGTTTGGGCCCAACTCGCGTGAAAATGAAAAAGACTTGTTTGGCTGAGGTGGCAACCCCTGATTGGCCCAAAGGTAATTAACCTTGTGAAAATCATAGTTAATTATTTCTAACTCTGGTGATAAAACGTTATGCATGAAAGTTGCTTAGAAAAATACGAGGAATGCAATAAAATTGGTTTGAGAACCTGATTTCGTTTCTAATTCAAAAAGTGTGCTAATCTAATGAAAAGTGCTTATGGATTAGATTAGAAACCCTAATTGAGCATATTGGTTAAGTTCATGTTGCTTAGTTGATGAAATTGAGTAATTGCAACCTGTTGGATAGTTAATGACAAACTTGAACCTGATCTAGATGTATCTTGCATGAATTAGGGTTTTTACTTCAAATAAGAATGATTAAGAATTTAGAAACCCTATTTGCGTATAAAAGATGAATCTTTAAGGTTTAATAGGTTAATTTGTGAAGAAATAACCTGTTGAATATTAAAGTCGAACTTCAATCTATTTTACATGTAAAGTTGATTAATTTAGGGTTCCATGTGCATAAATGAGCTTTAATGGGCCTTGAAACCCTAATATTAGTAATGGTAACTCTTAATGGCTTTAATTGCTCAATTTCATGATTAAAGTTGAGATATGATAATTCCAAGATATTTCAAGTATAAAAGTTCCTAATTGTGGATAAATATCCTTAATGTAGTAATTAGGGTTTTCTAATGGATAATGGTAAGACTAATGACAAATAGAGTTCATATGTGAATTGGACCACAATGAACTATGAATTGATGATAAATGAGCATAATGAACTTGTCATGGATTAAAAGGATAAAAATGGTAGCTTTAATGTAAAAGAGGCTTAATGGACTTAATTGATGGTTAATTATTCTTTTTCTGATATCAGGGTTATATGTTGTTAAAAGATAACCTTAGTATCTTTCGTGAAGAATAGATGAGATAATTAGGGTTTGTGAGTAATTGTTTAAAATAGTAAGAGATGAAGGGAAACCCCAATTGCAATGGAAACCCTAAAAGTGGACTAGAAACCCTAGGAAGCGAGCTAGGTTTAATAGATCTTGATGGCATGATCAATGATAGGAAATTGTATGCATATTTCAGGATCTCTTTGTGTGCTTGTTTGCCTACTGGATTTCTTGCATTGATTGGATTACTTCTGTGTCAAATCAGCCTGACAGGTATGTGGTTAATTATGATTAATCGCATTAGTTTCCCGAAGGTTATCTGAATGATTAATCACATTGAATGTAACTTGTCAGTTTGGATGTTCATACTTTCAAAGTATAAAGTTACTATGATTATCACAATTGTAATATAAATTTGTATTCTCACACCTACATGCCACCCTGATGGATGATGCAAAAAGGTCAAGCCCAGGAGGGAAGACCAATGGGCACCATGAGAGGTGACCCCAGACACCAAGCTCGGGAATGAGAAGGTGGTCTATGTTGCATGACTAATGGGCACCATGAGAGGTGACCCTAGGCACCAAGCTCGGGATTGAGAAGGTGGCCTTAAGTCAAACCCTAAAGGGGGTATTCCAGGGTTAGGACAAAAGCGGTGGAGAATGTCACATGGAAAGCGTAATTTGGCTTATTAATTAACTTGATTGTGATATTTAGATTGTTAGCCATATTTGTGAAACTTTTAGTTGTTCCCACATACCAGCATATTTCGATATGCTGACCGACGTTTTGTTTGTCGGCGTTTTAGGTACAATTCTGAAAAGAACAAACAGTAAAATGACACATTGTGGAAATAAGAAATAAAGTGCAAGGAGGATTAGATAGAATAGATCCAAGCTATGGATAGAAGTAGATTACCAAAGTTTTTTTAAAGGTATGCAGAGTTTTATTTTATACCAGATTTCAGTTTAGTTGGTATAATTCCATAATTATTATTGATTATTTGTCGAACCTTTGATCCTATTAATTGGGATAACGTCTCTGACCTTCGGGTCTCCCTTAATTGGGGGTTACCGGGAGGCGGGGTCATTACACCATCCCTTATCACTAGTAGGATAGAATAAGGTGACTTGTAGGAAGGAAGAAGGGGGGGGACTATGTATGAAGTCTATGGGGGTATGGAATGTGTCCCTCACCCTTAAAGACACCTAGGAAATTATCACATGAAGAAAGACTGAATGGTGTCAGGGTCTCAAGAACAAATTTGAGAAGTCTCAGACCAAGTAGTTTTAAAACATTTTCTGATTAGGATGAGCCACTCTACAATACAAGGAAATGAACAATGACAATTCTTACATCATGCCTTTGAATGGGAGAACCACTTCTTTCTAGTCTGACAAATGGTGGAGCAATGAAACATTATTGGAAGATGTACCCCTCAAGCCCATCCTAGAGGAACTACTAGACTTAATAGTGGACAATGTCATGGACATTAAAGGTAAAGAGGACAAAAATTTCATGTTGGAATGGCTTCCCATGATAGTGTAACACAGACTTAGAAGATCAAACCACCCACAAGTGAGTTAGGGGAAGACATCCACATATGGGTGAACATGGGCCATGGCAAGTTCTATACAAAATCTGCTTATTAATTGTTGTGCAAGATGAGGGACCTACCTTTCCAAGGAGAGTGGCTGTTACAACCCCAATTTTTGGGTTCAATTAGTGAGAAATGTAATTTCTCATATTAAAGATATTTGAACAAATAATGATATAATTTGCTTCAAATAAATGGATTTTGTTTACAATAGCCTTGATGTTTGTGTTGTGGGATTTATTGGCTATTGGGCCCAATAACAAGGAAATGAAGAAAGGAAAAATTCAATTAATAAAATAGTAAATGAAAATTGAATATTTGAAGAATAGAAAGGGGTAGAAACCTCTAGAAGGCAAAGAGATGTAATCCAATGATGGATTTCATGCCTTTTGGGTTCCTTGGGTTCCAAAAGGAACATTGAGTTCAAAAAGGAACAATGTAATGGATCTTTAGAGTTGATATTAATCTGTTAAATGTAAAAAGGAACATTGAGTTCAAAAAGGAAGAACTTTGCACGTGATTAGTCTAATTTAGGGTTTATGTGCTTAAATATGCATGAAATTTGAAAAGGGCATAAAGTTCTCATCTTTAATGATTTAATTAGGGAAAAACCCTTAGATTGATGATAAATGGACTTAATGACGTAATTCAAGTTGATATTAACCTATTGTTAATAGAAATGAGAATAGGATCTAAAAAGATGATCTTTTTATATATTTGGTTTAATTTAGGGTTTCGTGTATGATTATGCACTAATGAGCTTGAAAACCCTAATTTAGATGAATATGTCTTTTAATTGGTTTAATTGTGTAAATCCACGAATAAAATAGAGAAGTGATGATCCTGAGCCAATTTGAGCATAAAAGATCCTTAATATGGATAATTTGAGTAATTAGGGTTTTTATGAGTGGAAAAGTTGTTTTAGGGTTTGTTGATCTAAAAAGGATAAAGTTTGAGAAATTGATCTAAGAAACCCTAATGCATCCTAATGAGACTTAGAAACCTTAGAAAGGTGACCCAAGTCAATAAGGAGTTGTTTGGGATATGCTTGTGACAATTAGACATTATACATGTTTTCAGGATCAATGTTTGCTTGATTGATTGATTGGCTTGCTTGATTGGACATCTAGTTGGATTTGGATAAATTGTTGCTTGAGATCTCCAAGACATGTATGTGGTTACTTATGAATAACCTCTTAGTTTTCCGATGGTTTCTCGGACATTTAATCGCATTGAATGCAACTAAACTGCTTGGATGTTCATACTGCAATTATAAAGTGACTATGACTATCACTTAAGGTATTTGCCTATAAACTCAGATCATGTTTCTCTCTGTGGCATAATAGCTAACCTAGTACATGGCTACCTATGGGTAGGTCCATCAGGTTAGAGAAAGGCCTAGTACATGGCTACCTATTGGGTAGGTCCATCAGGTCTATGGATGACCTAGTACATGGCTACCTATTGGGTAGGTCCATCAGGTCTATGGATGACTTAGTACATGGCTACCATGGAGGTAGAACCATCAAGTCACATTGAGTTAGATATTGGGCTACCTTTGGGCAGTGCCATGCGACTCTATTACCTAAAAGAGAGGTGAAATCTATGTCCACTGCAGGGACAACCCAGAGTTCAAGAATATGTATGGATTGAGTTGTATGGCTTAAAATGTAATCGTGATTGTTAAATGATTAATTGAATGATTATATTGTTAACATAGTTGAACATTATCTGTTTCCTCCACATACCAGCTTCGACTGACCGACGTTTTGTTTGTCGGTGTTTTAGGTACAATGAAAAGAACAAACAGTAAAATGACACCTTGTGAATTCAAGAATTAAAGAACAAGGAGGTTAGAAGTTTAGTTGAGGTTAGAAGTTTAGTTGTTCCAATCTCTTCAAAGGTATGCAAAGAAAAATTTTAGTACCATTTTCAGTATAGTCTGTTAGAATTTAATAATTGTTTATGGTTATATGTCGAACCTTTGATCTGGGATTAATGGGTGCGGCTTCAACCTCTTGGTCTCCCTTAATTGGGGGTTATCAGGAGGTGGGGTCGTAACATTTGGTATCAGAGCCTAGGTTCCTCATTTAACCATTAATAATTATTAAAAACTCCATAGAACCCAAGGGAGTTATTAAAGGAGTATCTGAAAGACGGAGGTGTCTAGAAAGGGATCACGACCGGGGGCTGGCAAGATTTTCCTCCGCACCGCTAGTCAGAATATGAGGACTCCCAGACCCGTGTGACCGCCTGGCCAAAGTCTTAGGGTATGAATCGAAATAAGATACCTTTAGGACTTCTCATCTTATTCATCCCTTCTCATCACAAAATTCTGATAAGGACCTAAAGGATTAGAGTTTCTTTCTTCTCATCACCCTCTTGAGGTATGGGTAAGGTTAATAAGGTTTAAGAAATCCTCCACTAAATTAATGAAAGACATATAAATAAGATGTCATGGACATAAGCTTAATAGATTAAGCGCAAAATAAATAATAGATACATGCTTAGGTCGTATGACATAAGTTGTCATGTCCTCAGAAGAGTACTGAGGCTAGACCTTCTTGTCAGGAGGATAAGTTAGTCTTAGAGATAGAGATCTCCATTGCAAATAGAGACCTAGCACATCCTCTAAGGATGATGCTAACCCTAACCCTAAGTGATGGTTAGAAAGAGATGAGTTGGACCAGGTGGTTGAAGGGACATGCCTTTGGGATGCCATATGACCCATGGGTGACCTAGCACCTTTGACGAACCAACCCTAGGAAGGGTCGTACATGTTAAGGTAAAGGATAGCTCCTTGGATGATGATGTTAGTGAAGGACCATAGAAACCCTATGGGCTTGTGCAAGTAGGGCATAGACGGAACCTAGGGCATGTCATAATGCTGACAGTAGGATGAAACCTTGGATGATCTTGAGCAACCATAAGTTCGAACTTGGGTTTCACCCACGTAGAGCATGCTTTTGAGGTTGAACCTTCATGAAGATAGGACCTCTAATGGTGAGGTTGGATGTAGGGTTAGCTCTAGAGAGAGCAGGAAACCCAGCAAGAAGGTTGGAAGCCTAAAACAATGGATGACAGTGGTTACCTCATAATTTGATGATATCTTGGTTGCCTTTAGAGGGACCAAACCCTAGACAGTGAAGATGAAGCATCTGGTGCATATGTGCCTACAGTATAGGTGTTTACCTTCTGAGGTGGGAAGAAGAGTTCCTTAGACCTAGAGAGGTTTAGTGAACAGGTTCTGAGGCCTTGTACCTTGATGGTTGTCCTTAAGGAGGACCCAATCCTAAGTGTTGCTCAAGTTGAAGCATGACAAGAAGTGCATGTCATGCCTTTTGCATGCTTGGTTCGTAGTTAAGAGATAGAGCATGCAGTTTGACACCTAAAAGTGAACCTAGGGTTCCTAGGCCTGAGAGGGGAAGTGGCATACCTAACGCTCATGATAAGAAGTTGAGTTCCTATAGAAGCGAGCATGGTAATCCTCATGTATAGAGGAAAAGAGGAGCCCCTGAAGTTTAAGGTGTGTTTGATGAACCCCTCGTAGGTGGGTTGATGATAAAGAAAGGTATGATCTTGATCCAACTTTGAGAAGAGAGGACAAGTATGACCTAGCATGGTTCAGTAGGTGATCTATTTGTGCCTTAATAGCCTGGTAGGGTTAAGTAGGCTCATATGGATGTAAACCCTAGACCTAAGAGCTTTTGTGACTTTGTTGTCAAGAGATAGTTTTCCTCCCATCCTGGGAGAGGGACCCCTTTGGTAGGGTGAATATCAGTTTTACGGGTTCAAGGTAACCTAAAGAGGTCTCATAGGATCTTGAGAAGCTAAGTGAAAAGTACATGGTATGAGAATGAACCTGCAGACCCATAGATATCTATCTCTATTGCATATGAATGTGTTACCATGGAAGTAACCGGTATGGGTCTTGACCAAGGTAGGCAGGTTGCCATGATCCCTATGAAAGGATGAGGGCCATCCCATGAATGTAGAAAGAGAGATGATGAAGACTTGGGTAAGGTTCTAAATGAACATGTACTACAATGGAGAATCCTAAGCCTATCCTAGGGTCAGGTAGGGATAAAATCGACGAAAGTAGGAGTTGCCTAATTCCCTAGATGCACATGACCATAGGGTCGGGAGGTAACAGCTATCATTGGCTGAGGGCCATGGGTTAGGAGATTGATCACCTTCATGAACTCATGGGACCCAAAGGGCAGATAAGTAGGGCACTCTCTTGATGCATGAGGGAAGAGGGATGACCCAAAAGAGTCGGTACCCTATAAGTGTGGGCTCTGATCTCCAAAGTCCGAGATGAACACATGAACTTCGAAGTAAACATAGCGGAAGCGATTCGTTTAGCAGCGTAATACCAAAAATCAGCGGAAAATAAAACTTTTTGAGATAAGACATTAAAACCATAAAAACTCCTTTCATAGATTCAAGATAAACTGTTTACATCTCTGTTAATTACTTCTTGAGTAGTTATACACAGCATGCTACAAAATCTCAAGAGACGAATCAAAACTCAAACCATGACTCCAAGGACCTGAGAGTACAGAGGACGCATAGGACTGACTATCTATCTATATAACTCAGTAGTCTGAATCTCCACCTGAGATTTACTGCTGCTCCGGGTGCTGCTGCTGCTGATACTGGTCACCTGGAGATTGGTCCCTTCGTCCTTGGTGACCACCTAAAAAGTTGAAATCTACGGGGTGAGACAATTTTAAATAATTGTCCCAGCGGGAGTTATAACTCTTCGCCAGAAACATGATTATTACAGAATAAGAGAATAACAGTACACAAGGAAGTCATATATATTTTAGGAGTAGTTAGAACAATGTATCACAGATTCTAAACTATTCCTCCTACTAGAAGTAAAGCATCTCTAAGATAAACCCACATATCACTTTTCTTTTAGAAATAAAAGGACATGTATGACATCTATTTATTATAAATCCATCATCACCACACTGGCTCTCTTCAGGCTTATATCATATGTCCATCACCTGGCATTATAATAAGGGATATCATGGCCTGTAGCCATACCCATTCCTACAAAGTGTTAGGATTCCAAATCCACAACATAACTGTATGATTAGTACACATGAAATCATACTTTACCATACTCAAGTGACACAAGGGTTATTTACATTCATCACCCATAAGTCTGCAGTTAAGCCTTTCATAGTATTATCTTGTAATAGAACTTCACATAGTAACACTCTATATTAGGATCACATTTCATAATTTAACATAGGGATATCAATCCCTAAACATCTTATCACTAAGAATCCGGAAAGTGAGAGTCCAAACCCCTGGACTACTTATAACATTTATTACCAATAACATATTATTTTATCTGGTCATCTAAATAATATGACCTTTGATGATCATCAGCACATATTACTCATGACTCATTCAACCTATCAAACTCATAAGTTATCACTTATCAGATAACATACATGTTCTTGAATATTAACATTAGCATAGCAGCTAAGAAAGAAGGATACTAAATGTAACAAGTCTAACTTACATCAATTACCATTTCTCAATTCTCTCATCACAAGTCATCTGTTAAGCATGACCTTGATGGTACTCATAGCTCTCACAGCCCATCAATCTCATAAGATTCCACTAACAAGGCACCAGGATATATCACTATTCATAAAGCTAACAACATGCTTTCAATGAATATAGCATCATTATCCATACCTGGATATGATCATCCTCATATAGGAACTTGCACGGTCAATTCAACTAATAACAGTAAATAACTCATTTAAAGAAGTTGTATCTCCCTACTCATACGAGAGCTAGGTTTCCCTGATTTTCATCAATTAGGGTTTACTATTCACAATACATGTCATCACCCTAGAATTAGGGTTTACTATTCATCATACATGTCATCACCCTAGAATTAGGGTTTACTACTCACCTCATGATGAATTGATCTCATAACATCACCATGTATGAGAAACATCATCATTAAAGACCTCAGATAAGATTAAGATTCATCAATTATCATAATTAGGGTTTCCATGATTTCACATAGTGGATCATACCCTATTCGTGCACATTCATGTATATTGAAGGTATTTTACTTGAGTTTCCACCATAATTGGTACTTCCTCTCTCCTCTAACTAGTAGATGGTGATTACACCACTCTAGATTAGGTTGGGTTAAGTCCTCATTGACTAACACAAGTCAACACATCACCATCATGTGATTAGGGTTTGATTAAAACAAGGTATCACTCAATTGAACCTCTCAAGGGAATTTTGGTAATTTACCCATTGATCATCATTATGGGTCAATTCATTAGTCACTTAGTCCCTTAATATCTTAAGTTACCATTAGGGTTTAGATTAGATCATCATTGAACCATTTACACCTTCAAGTGATTAAGTATAAACAACCTTGAAGGTCTCCAATTGGTTTCAACCTTCAACCTCCAACCCGTTTGAATTTTAAACGACCTTGAACTCGTTTAATCTCAAACGACCTTGAACCCATTTGAGCCTTAAACGAGTATGGACCCATTTAGGCTTAAACGAGTGTGACCCCATTTAAGCTTAAACGAGTGTGAACCCGTTTGAGCCTAAACGAGTGTGAACCCGTTTGAGCCTAAACGAGTGTGGACCCGTTTGAACCTAAACGAGTGTCAACCCATTTGAGCCTAAATGAGTGTGGACCCGTTTGAGCTGAAACGGGTGTCAACCCATTTGAGCCTAAACGAGTGTGGACCCGTTTGAGCTGAAACGGGTGTGGTCATGAAAGGTGATATAAAGGTTATGATAGAAAAGGATATCCTATGTTGAAGCCTTCAATTGGCCCAAGCCATGTTAACCACTTACAAATTGAGTCAATTAGGATGAGCCTCAAACAATTGGACACCAAATTGACCTTCAATTGGAAGCCAATTAGAGTTAAGTCTAACTCAATTAAGGTTTCCAATCGGCTAATCATCAAATTTCAACAATGTGAATCAAATCAAGGTTGAACCTATCAATTGAACTCCAATTGGACCCAAACTTGGCCCAAACGGTCTTGAGATCGTTTGGATGACATCCAAACGATCTTGAGACCGTTTTCCCAAAGTTTGACTAAAAACCAAGTCGGTTGGATTAGGGTTGAACTTGAATTAGGTCTAAAATCAGCATTTTTATCGATTCATCAACTTATTACAATTGGACCCTCAACCCATCAAATTACCTCAACTTTAGACCTTCAAACGGTCTTGAGTTGTGCCCAAACAGTCTTGAGACCGTTTCGAGGAACCCCCAAATGATCTTGAGACCGTTTGGGTCCTTCAACCCAAAACTCAACAAAATCTATATATGAAAACAACAATTTCAGCCCGATTAGGGTTAGGATGTTGAAGTGCCTTCAACTATCAATTGGTTAAGAATTTAACTTTGATTCTTTGCAGAAATGAAATTCAACTTATTATGAACAGGAATCTCAAACGGTCAACGCTTGGTCAACTCACTCAAACGGGTTGAACCCGTTTGCCCAAAAAGTTCAAGTTAATCAGTTTGGAAAAATCAACACTTAATTCAATTCGATTGCCTAATTAATTGGCCTTCAACCTACGATTCCTTTAGAGTTAACCCCTCAAGTTTGGTGGGTCATTAGCCTACATGATTATGAACAGGAATCCCAAACGGTCAACGCTTGGTCAACGCCCTCAAACGGGTTGAACCCGTTTGCTCCAACCGGCCTTGTGAACCCGTTTGCCCTTCAAACGGTTTGGTCAGAGGGGGGGAACACAGGACCGTTTTATAAAGTAACTTTGGTAATCACGCCCATCTTCTTCAACCTCTGTCTAGGTCAGTTATTCCACCGTTTTACTTGCAAAAGTGCAAGGAAGAAGGGAGGTAGAAGAAGAACTAAGTACTAGAATTGCAAGAACAAAACATGCATATAAAGTGTAGAGTTTAGAATTATAAAACCCGCCTTAAACGATGTTCTTGGAGCTCCAAGCTTCCAAGCTTCAAGCCTCTAATGGTGTCTTGAACTCCACAACTTGGTCAAGGGTGATTCCTCCAAAGAAAGGTAGGAATGGATGGCTAGAACAAGAAAACTAAGTGAGTTATCCACAAAACCAAGCTTGCATGATGAATTCACCCAAGAATCCGAGCTTGAAGATGGTTCTTCTCACCTTAGAACTACTTGGTCACCTCCCTGAGCTCCAGATCTTTCCTTAGACGTTTTGAGAAAGAAGAGAAGTGAAGAGAAATGAAGGATCGTTCACTTGGTTTACAAGGAAAAGGGCTTATATACTTTAGGCCATTTTACACCATAAGGACCTCTAAAGCATGGGATTTTCATATAAGTCCCTCCTTGCTTCTTAGGCACGTCAAAGCCATCTAAACTTAAACCAAGTTCATCAAAGCTCAAGATTTAAGGGTAGAAAAGATCAACTTTCAACTAGGGTACACATATGAAGGTCTTCATACACATACATGGTGAATTTTATGCACAAAGATTACTTTTCTTATCTGATTATTTATTGATGCATCTCTTTCATCATTTCTACTCTAAATGATGCCAAGAGTCATATAAGATGCTCTATAAGTTGTACTTTACAAGTTTAATTTGGGTAAATTGCACTTTACTCCAAATTAGGGTTTTTAAGCACCAGGATCATTCCACAAGCTGCATATGAATGCCCAAGCTTGAAAAATCCATCATGCCTCATCAGATTCACTCTTATGATGTTTCATCATCAAGGGTACATCTTAACCTGTGAACTATGCAAGTTAAACCTCTTAACTGGATAATTGCACATAGGTCCCTGCATTGCAAAACAATACTACAACATTGTTCCTAGGGGACAGGAATGGAAACATATGTTCCTTAGGAGCTTTTATTACATGTTAAAAGATAATTACAAGTGTTTAATTACATATTTAGGAAAAACTTCTAGGGTTAGGTTATAACTCAGGTCAGGGATGTTACAAATTATAAACCCCTAACAAGGATTTCGTCCTCGAAATCCCAGGGAAAGGAAGAACATATTGATCATCATGATGATATTATGGGTTTGTAATTCGTACAAAGTCCCTTTTGTTAATTACTTCTTATCACTGTTTATGCTTGTGTAAAGCATAAACCCCTAACATAAGGTGTCCATACTTTTTGAAAGGAAAAAGCATAAAAGAACATTCTTCCAATATTACTCAAGAATGCTTACCATCAGAGGAACATACATACCTTAACACATATATTTTACTCAGTATATTGTCTCAAAGGCTTCACTGAAGGAGTTCATTGAGTATACTTACTAAGTAGTTACTGAGGAAATTCACCGAGTATATTCACTAAGTTTGTTCACTAAGTATATTCACTAAGTTTTCACTGAATATATTCACTAATTATTCACTGAGTATGTTCACTAAGTATATTCACTAAGTATTCACTGAGTATGTTCACTGAGTATATTCACTAAGTATTCACAGAGTATGTTCACTGGGTATATTCACTAAGTATTCACTGAGTATGATCACTGAGTATATTCACTAAGTATTCACTGAGTATGTTCACTGAGTATATTCACTAAGTATTCACTGAGTATGTTTACTAAGTATATTCACTAAGTATTCACTGAGTATGTTCACTGAGTATATTCACTAAGTATTCACTGAGTATGATCACTGAGTATATTCACTAAGTATTCACTGAGTATGTTCACTGAGTATATTCACTAAGTATTCACTGAGTATGTTCACTGAGTATATTCACTAAGTATTCACTGAGTATGTTCACTGAGTATATTCACTAAGTATTCACTGAGTATGTTCACTGAGTATATTCACTAAGTATTCACTGAGTATGTTCACTGAGTATATTCACTAAGGATTCACTGAGTATGTTCACTGAGTATATTCACTAAGTATTCACTGAGTATGATCACTGAGTATATTCACTAAGTATTCACTGAGTATGTTCACTGAGTATATTCACTAAGTATTCACTGAGTATGTTCACTGAGTATATTCACTAAGCATGTTCACCAAGTATATTCACTTAAAAGATTCACTCAACTTTTCTCATTTAATTCTCCCTATACTCTCTAGATTGTTTCAGAATAATTACCTGATTAGAGTAATCAAAAGATAACAATCTAGGAGTTTCATACTTGCCTTATCTACAATAACCATATACCTGGCCAGGGTATATGAGCATTGAGATTAGGTAGTATGTATTTTGCTTATCATCATATTCCTCGTTCTTCAATTCATTATACACACAGAATTTACCATACTAGATTATTCTTCAGGTATCACATCTATATTTCATCCTTTTCATACACAGTTAAGGGAGATTATAAATTGTTTTAAAGAAAACTGAGTAAGATACAAGTTCTTATCTCCCTTGTGTTCTTCAGGGACTTAGACAAGGAATTCAAAAGCAGCAAATTTACATATCTTTTACACCTAGAATCCTGATATGTAATATTCAAACAAAACTTATTTCATCTGACTTGTATGGGACGTCTGTCCACGTCCTCTATTATTATAGAGCCTCCCTTGTGAGCCTTGCAGACTCTGTCCTTGGGGCTGAGTCATTATTGTATTCCTGTCTGGACAATCCCTTGCCAGGTGTCCCGGCTGTCTACATAGGTAACATATCCTGGGTGCAAAGTGTCTATACGATCCAGTTACCGATGCTGATGCTATGTCGGAGGGTCCTCTTGGAATACTACTATGATCCCTACTTCCACTTGACACCCATTGTGTCTGGGTAGGAAATCCTGACAAAGCTGATGGTGTAGAAAATCTTGGTTTCTTAAAACTTTCAGGCCCTTGTTCTTGAGGCTGGGTGTACATCTTCTTACTACTTGTCTATTGTTTCATGATTTCTGACCTCTCTATCCTTCTTACTGACTCCACAAAGGTGGCAAACCTTTCTCTATTCTCTAGAGCAGACACAGGAGTGGCTAGTTCAGAGTTCAAACCCTTTTCAAAACGTCGAATTCTTTCTTCATCGGTAACTGCCATTTGGGGACAAAACCATAGTAAATCCATGAACTTAGCTTCATACTCGCTAACGTTCATGTGTTCTTGTGTGATCTTCTCAAATTGAGAGATCTTCTCATCTAGATACGTCTTAGGGAAGTATCTATTGACGAATTCTCGTCGGAAAACCTCCCATCCTATTTCTTTGCCTGGTCTCTTATCCTCCTCTATCATCCACCAATTACCAACACTCCCTTTTAGGAGGTATACCGCATGTTTTACCTTTTCAGCTTCAGGATATCAAGGATCCTGAAAGCCTTTTCCAGCTATGTCAACCATAGATCAGCATCTGCTGGGTCAGATGTACCAGCATAGTCTATGGCTCCCACCCGGCGAAGTCTCTCGAAATTCTTGCCAGCTCCATAACCTTCCTGATGGGCCGGTACCCTAGGTGCAGATGGTGGCACCCTATCTGCTATGTGTGTTATGGCTGTCAGAAACTTATCAAATAAGGCATGGACAGCTGGGTTTTCTATCTCAGCTGGGTCAAACTGGGGTGGCTCCCCGGGTTGCTCAGGTAAGGGTTGTTGGTATGTATGCCCTGAGAGCCAATCATGTGATGATTGGTGGGATACATTAAGATTGATTTGATAAACATAAAAGGCGAGCTTCCAATTCTTTCTGGTTCAGTCATATGAGATAGTGATAGAACAGATTGAATGTCTAGAGAATGACAGTACTCAATGACGTATGCCTTCAGGTTCATGACTTGAACGATGAGATCATACAGATGCTAAGAGTTTGTAGATTCTTGTTATGTCCCTAGTCGGATGTCATTGTGGAAGGTAGATAGACAGCAATGACACACAAGACTAGATTGTGGTGTTGGTTGATGACAGAATCTCATTAGTCATGATATAGAGATATCAAACCAAACACATAGGTACTTGTTAGAGAACAAGGTACCGGACAGACCCACCGTGAGTTTGACACATGGAACCATGAGATGGTAGTCACAGTGAGTACTCACAGTGATGGTGGTGAGTGTGATTCTTAGACCTGAAATCACTGCACTCAAAACATGTCGTTGGGCACACTTTGACATCATCAAACGCAGTCCTGAAACATGGGTTGTTATAAAGGTGATGATTGGGTGGCTTTGACACATGGGGCTTTTGAGGGGTGAGTGATAGATATGGGATTTGTCCCTCCTGAGGTAGTTTGATATCCATGGCCACTTGATGAGTAGGATTGAGAAAGGCGTGCACGCATGTGTGAATCAGTATATGATACTGATGTCATACATATCTCTTCCAGTCTACTCTGAGATCAAGGAAGTGAATGAACGTTGACAGGATGACTGTTCCATGCCTCGAGTTCATTCGGGATATCAATGACAAAGGAATTATACATTCGATGTAACACCATTCACGGATTGTAGGATGAAAGTTGTTCTCCAACTTTCTACTTTCACTTGGGTAGCACTGATGTGTGACTAGGCACCGCTCTTTGCTTGTGAAGTCATAAGTGTTATGAACTTTCACTGCCAACGTGAAATGGACCTGCAGGGTCACACACATAGGATTTAACCTGGAAGAGGAGTTTTGTCCACAAAGCAATGTTTAAATTGATTACTAAAGGAGTTTAGTAGTTCAATTAAACACTCAATCAGTCGATAGCTCAATATCGTATGGTTCAAGGTGTTGGACGCATTGATTGGAGTATCGGATTGATTGAAATCGCAATTGACTGATTTTGCCCAACCTGTGCTCCCAACCGATCGGTTCATGTGATGAATCGGTCGGCTGAGGTTGCTGAACCGGTCGGCTGGAGTGTCCAGGCCGATCGGCTCATGCGCAGGTTGAAACGACCGGTTCAAGGGTTGAACCGATCGGCTCAACTGGTGCAACCGACCAGTTGGGAAAAAGTCATGTCGGCAAGAATGTTCCTTTGGTTTCAAATTGCCCAATTCGATTGGGAATAATATTGGTATTCGATACCAATTGGGAAAGAAACAAGGAAAGTCTTTTTGAGCCAGATTAGGACCATGAACCGATCGGTTCAGGGCACCAACCGATCAGTTGGAGTGCCCCAAACGATCAGCTCAGGTCCAACCGATCGGCTCAATGGCCGAACTGATCGGTTCAGTTGTGAACTGATCATTTCAAGTTGCGAACAGGTTGCTTTTTGTGGAAAATTCTCAAACCCTTCTACTCCTACATTAGTCCCGCATTGCCCGGGATGGAGAACCCTGTCCCATGACTCTCCTATATATAGGGGTATTGGGGGCTTCTCAAAGTACAGCTCAGTGCAACCAGTTGCTCTGCAAGTTGTCATTCTCTCTGGTTTTGGTAACCGTGAGAGAGCCCGAGCAAGTGCTTCCCGCAAAAGGGAGGTGAAGCAAGGGAAGGACAACTGTAGTTGCAACATGAGGCAGGAGAGCGTGTTGGCGACTAGTACATCAACAGGAGGGTGCGACTCCTTCCACTTCCTTGTGGGACAAGGAGTGTGGAGTTCCAGGTGGTCCGTGTGGACTACTACAGAGGCAGGAGAACACTGCCGCTTAGGAGGACAACTGTCATCCGACAGTCCGGTTCGAGTAGGATTTGTCAGTCGCGGTGCGACCAGGAGCTGCACAGACACCGTCGAAGTCTGGAGTTGAAGACCGCGCATTGCGCGAGGTATTGTCACCGAGCAAGCCTCGGGACAAGGTATGATTCCACAAACCATCCTTTCCTATTATATAGACGTTGACGCATTTCCTCGGTATGGGTTTGGGGAGAAAATTTTTGTTTCCGCTGCCTTCTCTGTCTCCCCTAAAACCCAACAGTGGTATCAGAGCCACGTCAACTGCTCTATATTTTAGGAATATCGATATGATCAATTTTGGTTTGTCGCCTTTATTTATTGCATACGATGCGAATAATATTGGCTTTATGCATGTCCAATCCTAAATCCACAAATCCCAAATTACATATATGATATGTATTATTAATGCACTCGATACGCGTCGCCCTTAAACGAGTTTTGTGGTGGATGTGTGTAGCGTGATTATGGCCTATAAACCCCTATCTGTGTGTGGTTGTTTGTGGTTGCTTGCATCTCGGTCTGCGCACCGATCTTCCCTCTCTTATTCCCGATGTAACTCGAAATAATTTGAGATTCTTTCCTACCTTTGCTCCCCCCGAATGTAACTCGGGGTTTTCCCTTTTAAAGCAATGTAATTAATAGAATAGGATTTTATTTCCTGTTATGTCAAAGACCGGCGGACATCAAGACGACTGCTCAGACGGTCGGTTCAAGGAGTGAACCGATCGATTGACCTTCCAGACGGTCGGTTCAAGGAGTGAACCGATCGGTTGATGACCGGTTCGAGGAGCGAGACGAGCGGGTGGCGGACATGATGAGATGTACGACGACCAGGCGAACCGATCAGTTGGAGGAGCCAACTGATCGGTTGGTGGCACTCAGACGACCGGCTGGAGAATACAGATCATTCATGTGATGAGTTGATCAACTCGGATGGCAAGACACAGATGTTCATCTTGTACAGGTTGCATGTGATGTAGACCTAGATGATCGTGATTCCTCTTGGCTCGAGGAATCACATTAGGATGGCCATAATCATCGCTTTTATCGTTTTGTGCATGTTTTCTGTGGGATATAGCATGTATATGATACATACTATGTATTGTGGTGATTGGATATGTATATATATATATAAAACCAAATCCCTCATTACAATAGTAAGTTTTAGATGCCTTCCAAATGCGACACACGTGAAAAGCTTGTTCGACCAAGTGTGGGCACGCCCTAGTGTGGTGCACCGTCTACCTCGTGGAAGCGTGAAGGATGAATGTGTGGGTCTGCCCTAGCAGGGTGCATGTTCATCGTGTTTGCTTTGGGTTGGACTTAACAAGGTGACCTAGATAGGATCTAGCACCTTGAGGCATGGAGATGATCATTGCAAGGAGTTGTATATGACATCTTATCAAGAGTTGCATATGATGCAATTGGCAAAAGTTGCCTACCTGAGAGATCTATGTTGTGGGTGACAGCCCTAGCTGGTCCATGACTTAGAGGATTTCAGGATCTTGCCCACTAGAAGGTTGTACGCTGCAATCTTCCGAATTGATGGTGAGGGCTATCAATTTGAAGTAAAATAGTGGGAGCGATAATTAATTAAAGGCCTAATTATATCGTCAAACTTTCAAATCAATCAAATAAGTCAAAAAAATGAGTTTTGGACTAAAATTGCATATTTTCCTTTTTGTAGTTCAAATGGCAAAAAACAACAACAACTTTTCTTTGTGATCGGTCCTTGACAAGGACAAGCTAAATGGGACAAACTTCCACGACTGGTATCGGACATTGAGAATTGTTCTCACTCAAGAGCGTAAGCTCTATGTTCTGGATACTCCAATTCCAGAGGAACCCGCTCCTAATGCACCAAGGACAGAAAGGGATGCTTACAAGAAGCATTATGATGATGCCATTGATGCAAAGTGCTTGATGCTATGTTCAATGAACCATGAGTTGCAGAGGCAACATGAGAACATGGGTGTCATAGAGATGATTCTGCATCTCAGGAACATGTATGAAGATCAGGCACGGCAAGAGAGGTACAATGTTTCTAGGGTGTTGTTCAAGTGCGTCATGACCGAAGGAGATCCAGTTGGTCCTCACACACTCAAGATGATTGGGTATGTGGAGAACCTGCAGAGACTGGGATTTCCACTGAGCCAAGAGTTGGCTACTGACGTGATACTGCAATCGTTGCCAGAATCTTACAGTCAGTTTGTGATGAACTACAACATGAACAACTTTGATAGGCCACTGTCAGAGTTGTTGGGCATGTTGAGGACATCCGAGTTACAGATGAAGAAGGACAAGCCTAAGTCCGTGATGGTGATCACGAGCAAGAAAGGCAAGTCCAAGCGCAAGGGCAAGGGCAAAGCTAAGAAAGGTTCTGAAGCTAGCCAGGAGTCCAAGCCATCTTCAGCTCTCAAGGCCAAGGGAGGCGTGACCAAGAAAGGAAATTGCCACCATTGTCAAAAACCAGGACATTGGAAAAGGAATTGTCCTCTCTACCTGGAAGAACAAAAGAAGAAGGAGGCGATTGAAGCCTCTACTTAAAGGTGTCATGTAAATAAACTTGTAACACTTTTTGAGGTATATGATACCAAGATGTAAAGTGTAAAGCATTCTTACTTGGGGCAAGTGTTGCCTTTATAGATAGGAATACTTTAGTTTATTTTCAGCCAATAAGGCATGTAATACAGTTATGAACTGCTATTTCATACTTGCCAATAGATAGAAACACTTTATTTTTGCATATTGTATGACAATGATGGCAATTAATAAAGAGATGTTTCAATGTGATCTTTGTGGCAATGCCTTATTTATCTTATGATATTTGATATGCATAAGATAAGATGATACCTAAAAGTTATAGATAATTCAAACAATTTAATTAGCATTAATCATGAGAAATTCATTTCTAGTTTCCATATGATGGATAAAACTAGACTCTTTTGGTTAGAAAACCAGTAAGGGACATGAATATCTTGGACATGATTAATCAATCTTCACTAATGTAGTAGGAGAGTGATTATCCTATTAGTTATAATACATGTGATGTATTTACATACCTATTGGAATAAATGCTAATACTTCAAATGGTGTTTAGAGAAATACCAATATGAATGTCTTGAAATGTTCAAGATTATCATAAATGAAATACAAATTTGGTAAAGTATTAATTCTTGATGAGATCAATGAATGAAATACTTGGACCAAATGTTTGAGATCCTTATGAGTGATTATGATAGTGTATCATAGTGAACTCATGATTAAGGCATGGTGATGTCTGAATCAAGAAGGAATCATACTCTAAGGAGTTAGAGAATGATTATCAAATAACTGAATTCTTCTTAATAAATGAATAGCCCACACTAATAAAAGAAATTAAGAATCACAAGGGTTGTGAATTCTTATATCTTTAACAGATACACCTCGATTATCTATGTGATGAGTTGTTCATGTGATGAGTCAACTATCAAGATGAATATGAGGAACCGAATCTTGAGTTATGGTTTAAAACCATTACATCCTAAATGACTTCCATGTGAACCATAAGGTATGACCTTGATGGTAGCACTCATTGGATCATATTCATAAGTGCAAATGAGTCTTAAGTGTTAAGACACATGGATAACATTTTAAGAAGGATGATGCTTGTTGATTGCAACTTAATGACTAAGACATTTGGCATATGGATACTAAAACTGCATTCCTATGAGGAATAAAACCAGGATGTGTACGTGACACAACCTACAAGGTTTATGAATCCACTAATGCAAATGAAGTCTATAAGTTACAATGGACTAATCAATGTGATTGATTGAGTACAAGAAACTCAAAATTGGATCTTTACTTTGATAATATAGTCAAAGGGTTTGACTGATATGTCAAAGATAAAGAAGGGATCTGTGATTTAGTGGGAGCGTGTTCACATTCCACATATTGATGTGAAATGGAATGTTCTAGATTGGAAATCCGAATGTGGAAATTATCTTTAAGGAAGATAGAGATGTTTCCTATGTGATAGGAATAGAGATCTATAGAGATAGTTCTCGAAAATCTCTTGACCTGGAAAGAGAAAGCATACATTGGCAATCTGTACTGAAGTGTTCAGTATGCACAGATTCAGTGGGAGAAAACTTGTCCATGTTACATGGATATTAGTATCCCAAGGCCAAGTGTCCAATTCTTATGAAGAATGGGAACACTAAGAATAGATATGGATCTATCATGTATGTAATCATCCCATTATCTTGCATGTATGACATGGCAAGAATAAAATGCATTCATCATCTTGTATGTAGGACATGGAAATATGATATGCTCATCCTGATAACTCGTATGTGGGACATGACGAGTGGATGTCTGTCTATTTCCAGTAAAGGTTACTGGAATACCATGAGAACTTGTTAAGTGCTTGTGAAGTACTAGTTCTATGGAGATAAGGAAGAGTTCGATGTAAAGAGTTACATTGATGCGAACTTCCGAAAGGACAGAAAATTAATCGCAATATATATACATGAGATGTATAAAAGTGAATGTTTGTTGATAATTGGAAGTGTTCCAATAAAGCCATTTAAAAGGGAAATGTCGAGTATCTATGTGTTAGTGAACAGCAGTGGATACTATATGGATCTGAAAGTTCATGAGATGAATTTATATTCCACTCATTGATGACAAGTCTAGAATCCTTGATCATGCAATGTGGCTAAAGGTTAGCAAATGGAATACAAGATCGCATATTACGGCAACTCCATCTCATATGTGTGACGTACAGCGAAGAGATGAGAGACATGCAATTTATACAGACTTTGGCAAGGTGTTGCCATTACTCACTATGTTGGCACTACAGCACAGTAACATGTGGGACATGTTTGAAGATCACTATGAATATGATTCATGGGTGATTGGCTCGCAGTGCAAGTGGGAGTCTGTTGGTATGTATGCCCTGAGAGCCAATCATGTGATGATTGGTGGGATACATTAAGATTGATTTGATAAACATAAAAGGCGAGATTCCAATTCTTTCTGGTTCAGTCATATGAGATAGTGATAGAACAGATTGAATGTCTAGAGAATGACAGTACTCAATGACGTATGCCTTCAGGTTCATGACCTGAACGATGAGATCATACGGATGCTAAGAGTTTATACATTCTTGTTATGTCCCTAGTCGGATGTCATTGTGGAAGGTAGATAGACAACAATGACACACAAGACTAGATTGTGGTGTTGGTTGATGACAGAATCTCATTAGTCATGATATAGAGATATCAAACCAAACACATAGGTACTTGTTAGAGAACAAGGTACCGGACAGACCCACCGTGAGTTTGACACATGGAACCATTAGATGGTAGTCACAGTCAGTACTCACAGTGATGGTGGTGAGTGTGATTCTTAGACCTGAAATCACTGCACTCAACACATGTCGTTGGGCACACTTTGACATCATCAAACGCAGTCCTGAAACATGGGTTGTTATAAAGTTGATGATTGGGTGGCTTTGACACATGGGGCTTTTGAGGGGTGAGTGATAGATATGGGATTTGTCCCTCCCGAGGGAGTTTGATATCCATGGCCACTTGATGAGTAGGATTGAGAAAGGCGTGCACGCATGTGTGAATCAATATATGATATTGATGTCATACATATCTCTTCCAGTCTACTCTGAGATCAAGGAAGTGAATGAACGTTGACAGGATGACTGTTCCATGCCTCGAGTTCATTCGGGATATCAGTGACAAAGGAATTATACATTCGCTGTAACACCATTCACGGATTGTAGGATGAAAGTTGTTCTCCAACTTTCTACTTTCACTTGGGTAGCACTGATGTGTGACTAGGCACCGCTCTTTGCTTGTGAAGTCATAAGTGTTATGAACTTTCACTGCCAACGTGAAATGGACCTGCAGGGTCACACACATAGGATTTAACCTGGAAGAGGAGTTTTGTCCACAAAGCAATGTTTAGATTGATTACTAAAGGAGTTTAGTAGTTCAATTAAACACTCAATCAGTTGATAGCTCAATATCGTATGGTTCAAGGTGTTGGACGCATTGATTGGAGTATCGGATTGATTGAAATCACAATTGACTGATTTTGCCCAACCTGTGCTCCCAACCGATCAGTTCATGTGATGAACCGGTCGGCTGAGGTTGCTGAACCGGTCGGCTGGAGTGTCCAGGCTGATCGGCTCATGCCCAGGTTGAAATGACCGGTTCAAGGGTTGAACCGATCGGCTCAACTGGTGCAACCGACCAGTTGGGAAAAAGTCATGTCGATAAGAATTTTCCCTTGGTTTCAAATTGCCCAATTCGATTGGGAATAATATTGGTATTCGATACCAATTGGGAAAGAAACAAGGAAAGTCTTTTTGAGCCGGATTAGGACCATGAACCGATCGGTTCAGGGCACCAACCGATCGGTTGGAGTGCCCCAAACGATCGGCTCAGGTCCAACCGATCGGCTCAATGGCCGAACCGATCGGTTCAGTTGTGAACTGATCATTTCAAGTTGCGAACAGGTTGCTTTTTGTGGAAAATTCTCGAGCCCTTCTACTCCTGCATTAGTACCGCATTGCCCGGGATGGAGAACCCTGTCCCATGACTCTCCTATATATAGGGGAATTGGGGGCTTCTCAAAGTACAACTCAGTGCAACCATTTGCTCTGCAAGTTGTCGTTCTCTCTGGTTTTGGTAACCGTGAGAGAGCCCGAGCAAGTGCTTCCCGCAAAAGGGAGGTGCAGCAAGGGAAGGACAACTGCAGTCGCAACAGGAGGCAGGAGAGCGTGTTGGCGACTAGTACGTCAACAGGAGGGTGCGACTCCTTCCACTTCCTTGTGGGACAAGGAGTGTGGAGTTCCAGGTGGTCCGTGTGGACTACTACAGAGGCGGGAGAGCACTGCCGCTTAGGAGGACAACTGTCATCTGACAGTCCGGTTCGAGTAGGAGTTTTCAGTCCCGGTGCGACCAGGAGCTGCACAGACACCGTCGAAGTCCGGAGTTGAAGACCGCACATTGCACGAGGTATTGTCGCCGAGCAAGCCTCGGGACAAGGTATGATTCCACAAACCATCCTTTCCTATTATATAGACGTTGACGCGTTTCCTCGGTATGGGTTTGGGGAGAAAATTTTTGTTTCCGCTGCCTTCTCTGTCTCCCCTAAAACCCAACAAGGGTTGCTCCATTTTTGGGTGCCTTGCACCTCCCTGTGGTGCAGCAACGCTACTTTCCGCCACATACTCTTCATGTGGCTCAGACATCCTTATATATCTTCTCCTCCTGAGGAGTAGAAGGTTCTATTAGATAAGGAAGGAACACTAAGGATAGACTCGACATCCTAAGTCCTATGTCTCTGTAGACTCAGCGAACCTAGAGCTCTGATACCACTAAATGTGGGCTCTGATCTCCAAAGTCCGAGATGAACACATGAATTTCGAAGTAAACATAGCGGAAGCGATTCGTTTAGTAGCGGAATACCAAAAATCAGTGGAAAATAAAACTTTTTGAGATAAGACATTGAAACCATAAAAACTCCTTTCATAGATTCAAGATAAACTGTTTACATCTCTATTAATTACTTCTTGAGTAGTTATACACAGCATGCTACAAAATCTCAAGAGACGAATCAAAACTCAAACCATGACTCCAAGGACCTGAGAGTACAGAGGACGCATAGGACTGACTATCTATCTATATAACTCAGCAGTCTGAATCTCCACCTGAGATTTACTGCTGCTCCGGGTGCTGCTGCTGCTGATAGTGGTCACCTGGAGATTGGTCCCTTCGTCCTTGGAGACCACCTAAAAAGTTGAAATCTACGGGGTGAGACAATTTTAAATAATTGTCCCAGCGGGAGTTATAACTCTTCGCCAGAAACATGATTATTACAGAATAAGAGAATAACAGTACACAAGGAAGTCATATATATTTTAGGAGTAGTTAGAACAATGTATCACATATTCTAAACTATTCCTCCTACTAGAAGTAAAGCATCTCTAAGATAAACCCACATATCACTTTTCTTTTAGAAATAAAAGGACATGTATGACATCTATTTATTATAAATCCATCATCACCACACTGGCTCTCTTCAGGCTTATATCATATGTCCATCACCTGGCATTATAATAAGGGATATCATGGCCTGTAGCCATACCCATTCCTACAAAGTGTTAGGATTCCAAATCCACAACATAACTGTATGATTAGTACACATGAAATCATACTTTACCATACTCAAGTGACACAAGGGTTATTTACATTCATCACCCATAAGTCTGCAGTTAAGCCTTTCATAGGATTATCTTGTAATAGAACTTCACATAGTAACACTCTATATTAGGATCACATTTCATAATTTAACATAGGGATATCAATCCCTAAACATCTTATCACTAAGAATCCGGAAAGTGAGAGTCCAAACCCCTGGACTACTTATAACATTTATTACCAATAACATATTATTTTATCTGGTCATCTAAATAATATGACCTTTGATGATCATCAGCGCATATTACTCATGACTCATTCAACCTATCAAACTCATAATTTATCACTTATCAGATAACATACATGTTCTTGAATATTAACATTAGCATAGCAGCTAAGAAAGAAGGATACTAAATGTAACAAGTCTAACTTACATCAATTACCATTTCTCAATTCTCTCATCACAAGTCATCTGTTAAGCATGACCTTGATGGTACTCATAGCTCTCACAACCCATCAATCTCATAAGATGCCACTAACAAGGCACCATGATATATCACTATTCATAAAGCTAACAACATGCTTTCAATTAATATAGCATCATTATCCATACCTGGATATGATCATCCTCATATAGGAACTTGCACGTTCAATTCAATTGATAACAGTAAATAACTCATTTAAAGAAGTTGTATCTCCCTACTCATACGAGAGCTAGGTTTCCCTGATTTTCATCAATTAGGGTTTACTATTCACAATACATGTCATCACCCTAGAATTAGGGTTTACTATTCATCATACATGTCATCACCCTAGAATTAGGGTTTACTACTCACCTCATGATGAATTGATCTCATAACATCACCATGTATGAGAAACATCATCATTAAAGACCTCAGATAAGATTAAGATTCATCAATTATCATAATTAGGGTTTCCATGATTTCACATAGTGGATCATACCCTATTCGTGCACATTCATGTATATTGAAGGTATTTTACTTGAGTTTCCACCATAATTGGTACTTCCTCTCTCCTCTAACTAGTAGATGGTGATTACACCACTCTAGATTAGGTTGGGTTAAGTCCTCATTGACTAACACAAGTCAACACATCACCATCATGTGATTAGGGTTTGATAAAAATAAGGTATCACTCAATTGAACCTCTCAAGGACATTTTGGTAATTTACCCATTGATCATCATTATGGGTCAATTCATTAGTCACTTAGTCCCTTAATATCTTAAGTTACCATTAGGGTTTAGATTAGATCATCATTGAACCATTTACACCTTCAAGTGATTAAGTATAAACAACCTTGAAGGTCTCCAATTGGTTTCAACCTTCAACCTCCAACCCGTTTGAATTTTAAACAACCTTGAACTCGTTTAATCTCAAACAACCTTGAACCCATTTGAGCCTTAAACGAGTATGGACCCATTTAGGCTTAAACGAGTGTGACCCCATTTAAGCTTAAACGAGTGTGAGCCCGTTTGAGCCTAAACGGGTGTGAACCCGTTTGAGCCTAAACGAGTGTGGACCCGTTTGAGCCTAAACGAGTGTCAACCCATTTGAGCCTAAACGAGTGTGGACCCGTTTGAGCTGAAACGGGTGTCAACCCATTTGAGCCTAAACGAGTGTGGACCCGTTTGAGCTGAAACGGGTGTGGTCATGAAAGGTGATATAAAGGTTATGATAGAAAAGGATATCCTATGTTGAAGCCTTCAATTGGCCCAAGCCATGTTAACCACTTACAAATTGAGTCAATTAGGATGAGCCTCAAACAATTGGACACCAAATTGACCTTCAATTGGAAGCCAATTAGAGTTAAGTCTAACTCAATTAAGGTTTCCAATCGGCTAATCATCAAATTTCAACAATGTGAATCAAATCAAGGTTGAACCTATCAATTGAACTCCAATTGGACCCAAACTTGGCCCAAACGGTCTTGAGATCGTTTGGATGACCTCCAAACGATCTTGAGACCGTTTGCCCAAAGTTTGACTGAAAACCAAGTCGGTTGGATTAGGGTTGAACTTGAATTAGGTCTAAAATCAGCATTTTTATCGATTCATCAACTTATTACAATTGGACCCTCAACCCATCAAATTACCTCAACTTTAGACCTTAAAACGGTCTTGAGTTGTGCCCAAACGGTCTTGAGACCGTTTGGAGGAACCCCCAAACGATCTTGAGACCGTTTGGGTCCTTCAACCCAAAACTCAACAAAATCTATATATGAAAACAACAATTTCAGCCCGATTAGGGTTAGGATGTTGAAGTGCCTTCAACTCTCAATTGGTTAAGAATTTAACTTTGATTCTTTGCAGAAATGAAACTCAACATACTATGAACAGGAATATCAAACGGTCAACACTTGGTCAACTCACTCAAACGGGTTGAACCCGTTTGCCCAAAAAGTTCAAGTTAATCAGTTTGGAAAAATCAGCACTTAATTCAATTCGATTGCCTAATTAATTGGCCTTCAACCTACGATTCCTTTGGAGTTAACCCCTCAAATTTGGTGGGTCATTAGCCTACATGATTATGAACAGGAATCCCAAACGGTCAATGCTTGGTCAATGCCCTCAAACGGGTTGAACCCGTTTGCTCCAACCGGCCTTGTGAACCCGTTTGCCCTTCAAACGGTTTGGTCAGAGGGGGGGACATAGGACCGTTTGATAAAGTAACTTTGGTAATCACACCCATCTTCTTCAACCTCTGTCAAGGTCGGTTATTCCACCGTTTTACTTGCAAAAGTGCAAGGAAGAAGGGAGATAGAAGAAGAACTAAGTACTAGAATTGCAAGAACAAAACATGCATATAAAGTGTAGAGTTTAGAATTATAAAACCCACCTTAAACGATGTTCTTGGAGCTCCAAGCTTCCAAGCTTCAAGCCTCTAATGGTGTCTTGAACTCCAAAACTTGGTCAAGGGTGATTCCTCCAAAGAAAGGTAGGAATGGATGGCTAGAACAAGAAAACTAAGTGAGTTATCCACAAAACCAAGCTTGCATGATGAATTCACCCAAGAATCCGAGCTTGAAGATGGTTCTTCTCACCTTAGAACTACTTGGTCGCCTCCCTGAGCTCCAGAGCTTGCCTTAGACGTTTTGAGAAAGAAGAGAAGTGAAGAGAAATGAAGGATCGTTCACTTGGTTTACAAGGAAAAGGGCTTATATACTTTAGGCCATTTTACACCATAAGGACCTCTAAAGCATGGGATTTTCATCTAAGTCCCTCCTTGCTTCTTAGGCACGTAAAATCCATCTAAACTTAAACCAAGTTCATCAAAGCTCAAGATTTAAGGGTAGAAAAGATCAACTTTCAACTAGGGTACACATATGAAGGTCTTCATACACATACATGGTGAATTTTATGCACAAAGATTACTTTTCTTATCAGATTATTTATTGATGCATCTCTTTCATCATTTCTACTCTAAATGATGCCAAGAGTCATATAAGATGCTCTTGAAGGTGTACTTTACAAGTTTAATTTGGGTAAATTGCACTTTACTCCAAATTAGGGTTTTTAAGCACCAGGATCATTCCACAAGCTGCATCTGAATGCCCAAGCTTGAAAAATCCATCATGCCTCATCAAATTCACTCTTATGATGTTTCATCATCAAGGGTACATCTTAACCTGTGAACTCTGCAAGTTAAACCTCTTAACTGGATAATTGCACATAGGTCCCTGCATTGCAAAACAATACTACAACATTGTTCCTAGGGGACAGGAATGGAAACATATGTTCCTTAGGAGATTTTATTACCTGTTAAAAGATAATTACAAGTGTTTAATTACATATTTAGGAAAAACTTCTAGGGTTAGGTTATAACTCAGGTCAGGGATGTTACAAATTATAAACCCCTAACAAGGATTTCGTCCTCGAAATCCCAGGGAAAGGAAGAACAGATTGATCATCATGATGATATTATGGGTTTGTAATTCGTACAAAGTCCCTTTTGTTAATTACTTCTTATTACTGTTTATGCTTGTGTAAAGCATAAACCCCTAACATAAGGTGTCCATACTTTTTGAAAGGAAAAAGCATAAAAGAACATTCTTCCAATATTACTCAAGAATGCTTACCATCAGAGGAACATACATACCTTAACACATATATTTTACTCAGTATATTGTCTCAAAGGCTTCACTGAAGGAGTTCATTGAGTATACTTACTAAGTCGTTACTGAGGAAATTCACCGAGTATATTCACTAAGTTTGTTCACTAAGTATATTCACTAAGTTTTCACTGAATATATTCACTAAGTATTCACTGAGTATGTTCACTAAGTATATTCACTAAGTATTCACTGAGTATGTTCACTGAGTATATTCACTAAGTATTCACTGAGTATGTTCACTGAGTATATTCACTAAGTATTCACTGAGTATGATCACTGAGTATATTCACTAAGTATTCACTGAGTATGTTCACTGAGTATATTCACTAAGTATTCACTGAGTATGTTTACTAAGTACATTCACTAAGTATTCACTGAGTATGTTCACTGAGTATATTCACTAAGTATTCACTGAGTATGATCACTGAGTATATTCACTAAGTATTCACTGAGTATGTTCACTGAGTATATTCACTAAGTATTCACTGAGTATGTTCACTGAGTATATTCACTAAGTATTCACTGAGTATGTTCACTGAGTATATTCACTAAGTATTCACTGAGTATGTTCACTGAGTATATTCACTAAGTATTCACTGAGTATGTTCACTGAGTATATTCACTAAGTATTCACTGAGTATGTTCACTGAGTATATTCACTAAGTATTCACTGAGTATGTTCACTGAGTATATTCACTAAGTATTCACTGAGTATGATCACTGAGTATATTCACTAAGTATTCACTGAGTATGTTCACTGAGTATATTCACTAAGTATTCACTGAGTATGTTCACTGAGTATATTCACTAAGCATGTTCACCAAGTATATTCACTTAAAAGATTCACTCAACTTTTCTCATTTAATTCTCCCTATACTCTCTAGATTGTTTCAGAATAATTACCTGATCAGAGTAATCAAAAGATAACAATCTAGGAGTTTCATACTTGCCTTATCTACAATAACCATATACCTGGCCAGGGTATATGAGCTTTGAGATTAGGTAGTTTGTATTTTGCTTATCATCATATTCCTCGTTCTTCAATTCATTATACACACAGAATTTACCATACTAGATTATTCTTCAGGTATCACATCTATATTTCATCCTTTTCATACACAGTTAAGGGAGATTATAAATTGTTTTAAAGAAAACTGAGTAAGATACAAGTTCTTATCTCCCTTGTGTTCTTCAGGGACTTAGACAAGGAATTCAAAAGCAGCAAATTTACATATCTTTTACACCTAGAATCCTGATATGTAATATTCAAACAAAACTTATTTCATCTGACCTGTATGGGACGTCTGTCCACGTCCTCTATTATTATAGAGCCTCCCTTGTGAGCCTTGCAGACTCTGTCCTTGGGGCTGAGTCATTATTGTATTCCTATCTGGACAATCCCTTGCCAGGTGTCCCGACTGTCTACATAGGTAACAGATCCTGGGTGCAAAGTGTCTATACGATCCAGTTACCGATGCTGATGCTATGTCGGAGGGTCCTCTTGGAATACTACTATGATCCCTACTTCCACTTGACACCCATTATGTCTGGGTAGGAAATCCTGACAAAGCTGGTGGTGTAGAAAATCTTGGTTTCTTAAAACTTTTAGGCCCTTGTTCTTGAGGCTGGGTGTACATCTTCTTACTACTTGTCTGTTGTTTCATGATTTCTGACCTCTCTATCCTTCTTACTGACTCCACAAAGGTGGCAAACCTTTCTCTATTCTCTAGAGCAGACACAGAAGTGGCTAGTTCAGAGTTCAAACCCTTTTCAAAATGTCGAATTCTTTCTTCATCGGTAACTGCCATTTGGGGACAAAACCGTAGTAACTTCATGAACTTAGCTTCATACTCGCTAACGTTCATGTGTCCTTGTGTGATCTTCTCAAATTTAGAGATCTTCTCATCTAGATACGTCTTAGGGAAGTATCTATTGACGAATTCTCGTCGGAAAACCTCCCATCCTATTTCTTCACCTGGTCTCTTATCCTCCTCTATCATCCACCAATTACCAGCACTCCCTTTTAGGAGGTATACCGCATGTTTTACCTTTTCAGCTTCAGGAATATCAAGGATCCTGAAAGCCTTTTCCAGCTATGTCAACCATAGATCAGCATCTGCTGGGTCAGATGTACAAGCATAGTCTATGGCTCCCACCCGGCGAAGTCTCTCAAAAGTCTTGCTAGCTCCATAACCTTCCTAATGGGCTGGTACCCTAGGTGTAGATGGTGGCACCCTATCTGCTATGTGTGTTATGGCTGTCAGAAACTTATCAAATAAGGCATGGACAGCTGGGTTTTCTATCTCAGCTGGGTCAAACTGGGGTGGCTCCCCGGGTTGCTCAGGTAAGGGTTGCTCCATTTCTGGGTGCCTTGCACCTCCCTGTGGTGCAGCAACGCTACTTTCCACCACATACTCTTCATGTGTCTCAGACATCCTTATATGTCTTCTCCTCCTGAGGAGCAGAAGGTTCTATTAGATAAGGAAGGAACACTAAGGATAGACTCGACATCCTAAGTCCTATGTCTCTGTAGACTCAGCAAACCTAGAGCTCTGATACCACTAAATGTGGGCTCTGATCTCCAATGTCCGATATGAACACATGAACTTCGAAGTAAACATAGCGGAAGCGATTCGTTTAGCAGCGGAATACCAAAAATCAGCGGAAAATAAAACTTTTTGAGATAAGACATTGAAACCATAAAAACTCCTTTCATAGATTCAAGATAAACTATTTACATCTCTGTTAATTACTTCTTGAGTAGTTATACACATCATGCTACAAAATCTCAAGAGATGAATCAAAACTCAAACCATGACTCCAAGGACCTGAGAGTACAGAGGACGCATAGGACTGACTATCTATCTATATAACTCAGCAGTCTGAATCTCCACCTGAGATTTACTGCTGCTCCGGGTGCTGCTGCTGCTGATACTGGTCACCTGGAGATTGGTCCCTTCATCCTTGGCGACCGCCTAAAAAGTTGAAATCTACGGGGTGAGACAATTTTAAATAATTGTCCCAGCGGGAGTTATAACTCTTCGCCAGAAACATGATTATTACAGAATAAGAGAATAACAGTACACAAGGAAGTCATATATATTTTAGGAGTAGTTAGAACAATGTATCACAGATTCTAAACTATTCCTCCTACTAGAAGTAAAGCATCTCTAAGATAAACCCACATATCACTTTTCTTTTAGAAATAAAAGGACATGTATGACATCTATTTATTATAAATCCATCATCACCACACTGGCTCTCTTCAGGCTTATATCATATGTCCATCACCTGGCATTATAACAAGGGATATCATGGCCTGTAGCCATACCCATTCCTACAAAGTGTTAGGATTCCAAATCCACAACATAACTGTATGATTAGTACACATGAAATCATACTTTACCATACTCAAGTGACACAAGGGTTATTTACATTCATCACCCATAAGTCTGCAGTTAAGCCTTTCATAGGATTATCTTGTAATAGAACTTCACATAGTAACACTCTATATTAGGATCACATTTCATAATTTAACATAGGGATATCAATCCCTAAACATCTTATCACTAAGAATCCGGAAAGTGAGAGTCCAAACCCCTGGACTACTTATAACATTTATTACCAATAACATATTATTTTATCTGGTCATCTAAATAATATGACCTTTGATGATCATCAGCGCATATTACTCATGACTCATTCAACCTATCAAACTCATAAGTTATCACTTATCAGATAACATACATGTTCTTGAATATTAACATTAGCATAGCAGCTAAGAAAGAAGGATACTAAATGTAACAAGTCTAACTTACATCAATTACCATTTCTCAATTCTCTCATCACAAGTCATCTGTTAAGCATGACCTTGATGGTACTCATAGCTCTCACAGCCCATCAATCTCATAAGATGCCACTAACAAGGCACCAGGATATATCACTATTCATAAAGCTAACAACATGCTTTCAATGAATATAGCATCATTATCCATACCTGGATATGATCATCCTCATATAGGAACTTTCACGGTCAATTCAACTGATAACAGTAAATAACTCATTTAAAGAAGTTGTATCTCCCTACTCATATGAGAGCTAGGTTTCCCTGATTTTCATCAATTAGGATTTACTATTCACAATACATGTCATCACCCTAGAATTAGGGTTTACTATTCATCATACATGTCATCACCCTAGAATTAGGTTTTACTACTCACCTCATGATGAATTGATCTCATAACATCACCATGTATGAGAAACATCATCATTAAAGACCTCAGATAAGATTAAGATTCATCAATTATCATAATTAGGGTTTCCATGATTTCACATAGTGGATCATACCCTATTCATGCACATTCATGTATATTGAAGGTATTTTACTTGAGTTTCCACCATAATTGGTACTTCCTCTCTCCTCTAACTAGTATATGGTGATTACACCACTCTAGATTAGGTTGGGTTAAGTCCTCATTGACTAACATAAGTCAACACATCACCATCATGTGATTAGGGTTTGATTAAAACAAGGTATCACTCAATTGAACCTCTCAAGGGCATTTTGGTAATTTACCCATTGATCATCATTATGGGTCAATTCATTAGTCACTTAGTCCCTTAATATCTTAAGTTACCATTATGGTTTAGATTAGATCATCATTGAACCATTTACACCTTCAAGTGATTAAGTATAAACAACCTTGAAGGTCTCCAATTGGTTTCAACCTTCAACCTCCAACCCGTTTGAATTTTAAACGACCTTGAACTCATTTAATCTCAAATGACCTTGAACCCATTTGAGCCTTAAACGAGTATGGACCCATTTAGGCTTAAACGAGTGTGACCCCATTTAAGCTTAAACGAGTGTGAACCCGTTTGAGCCTAAACGAGTGTGAACCCGTTTGAGCCTAAACGAGTGTGGACCCGTTTGAGCCTAAACGAGTGTCAACCCATTTGAGCCTAAACGAGTGTGGACCCGTTTGAGCTGAAACAGGTGTCAACCCATTTGAGCCTAAACGAGTGTGGACCCGTTTGAGCTGAAACGGGTGTGGTCATGAAAGGTGATATAAAGGTTATGATAGAAAAGGATATCCTATGTTGAAGCCTTCAATTGGCCCAAGCCATGTTAACCACTTACAAATTGAGTCAATTAGGATGAGCCTCAAACAATTGGACACCAAATTGACCTTCAATTGGAAGCCAATTAGAGTTAAGTCTAACTCAATTAAGGTTTCCAATCGGCTAATCATCAAATTTCAACAATGTGAATCAAATCAAGGTTGAACCTATCAATTGAACTCCAATTGGACCCAAACTTGGCCCAAACGGTCTTGAGATCGTTTGGATGACCTCCAAACGATCGTGAGACCGTTTGCCCAAAGTTTGACCAAAAACCAAGTCTGTTGGATTAGGGTTGAACTTGAATTAGGTCTAAAATCAGCATTTTTATCGATTCATCAACTTATTACAATTGGACCCTCAACCCATCAAATTACCTCAACTTTAGACCTTCAAATGGTCTTGAGTTGTGCCCAAACGGTCTTGAGACCGTTTGGAGGAACCCCCAAACGATCTTGAGACCGTTTGGGTCCTTCAACCCAAAACTCAACAAAATCTATATATGAAAACAGCAATTTCAGCCTGATTAGGGTTAGGATGTTGAAGTGCCTTCAACTCTCAATTGGTTAAGAATTTAACTCTGATTCTTTGCAGAAATGAAATTCAACATATTATGAACAGGAATCTCAAACAGTCAATGCTTGGTCAACTCACTCAAATGGGTTGAACCCATTTTCCCAAAAAGTTCAAGTTAATCAGTTTGGAAAAATCAGCACTTAATTCAATTCGATTGCCTAATTAATTGGCCTTCAACCTACGATTACTTTGGAGTTAACCCCTAAAATTTGGTGGGTCATTATCCTACATGATTATGAACAGGAATCCCAAACGGTCAATGCTTGGTCAACGCCCTCAAACGGGTTGAACCCGTTTGCTCCAACCGGCCTTGTGAACCCGTTTGCCCTTCAAACGGTTTGGTCAGAGGGGGGGGGAACACATGACCGTTTGATAAAGTAACTTTGGTAATCATGCCCATCTTCTTCAACCTCTGTCAAGGTCGGTTATTCCACCGTTTTACTTGCAAAAGTGCAAGGAAGAAGGGTGGTAGAAGAAGAACTAAGTACTAGAATTGCAAGAACAAAACATGCATATAAAGTGTAGAGTTTAGAATTATAAAACCCGCCTTAAACGATGTTCTTGGAGCTCCAAGCTTCCAAGCTTCAAGCCTATAATGGCGTCTTGAACTCCACAACTTGGTCAAGGGTGATTCCTCCAAAGAAAGGTAGGAATGGATGGCTAGAACAAGAAAACTAAGTGAGTTATCCACAAAACCAAGCTTGCATGATGAATTCACCCAAGAATCCGAGCTTGAAGATGGTTCTTCTCACCTTAGAACTACTTGGTCGCCTCCTTGAGCTCCAGAGCTTGCCTTAGACGTTTTGAGAAAGAAGAGAAGTGAAGAGAAATGAAGGATCGTTCACTTGGTTTACAAGGAAAAGGGCTTATATACTTTAGGCCATTTTACACCATAAGGGCCTCTAAAGCATGGGATTTTCATCTAAGTCCCTCCTTGCTTCTTAGGCACGTCCAAGCCATCTAAACTTAAACCAAGTTCATCAAAGCTCAAGATTTAAGGGTAGAAAAGATCAACTTTCAACTAGGGTACACATATGAAGGTCTTCATACACATACATGGTGAATTTTATGCACAAAGATTACTTTTCTTATCTGATTATTTATTGATGCATCTCTTTCATCATTTCTACTCTAAATGATGCCAAGAGTCATATAAGATGCTCTAGAAGGTGTACTTTACAAGTTTAATTTGGGTAAATTGCACTTTACTCCAAATTAGGGTTTTTAAGCACCAAGATCATTCCACAAGATGCATCTGAATGCCCAAGCTTGAAAAACCCATCATGCCTCATCAGATTCACTCTTATGATGTATCATCATCAAGGGTACATCTTAACCTGTGAACTCTGCAAGTTAAACCTCTTAACTGGATAATTGCACATAGGTCCCTGCATTGCAAAATAATACTACAACATTGTTCCTAGGGGACAAGAATGGAAACATATGTTCCTTAGGAGCTTTTATTACCTATTAAAAGATAATTACAAGTGTTTAGTTACATATTTAGGAAAAACTTCTAGGGTTAGGTTATAACTCAGGTCAGGGATGTTACAATAAGCCTAGAGGAGATGACCAATGATATAAACCTCAGTAGGTTCAAGACTAGTTTGATATCATGATGTTCGTGATGAAGAGACATATGGGGCACGTTGCAACTTAGATTTAAAGGTGTACTGGCAAGGTGGGATGCACCATCTCTACTCTTGGAACAGGAAGAACTTTGTATTTGGACTGCAGCCAAATGCTTATTTCCTCTTGTTATGGGGGTGAGAGATAGGACATTACGCATGCCATACACCAAGGATAAGAGATGATGTAGATTGGAATGTCGTCACGAGAAATGGGGATAGAGAAGATAACCTACCCTGGTAAAGTGAATGATACATGGAAGGTTTTCTAACACTAAGAGGAATGAGGTAGTCACCTTATGAGGATGTTTCTAGCATGAGCTAAGTGGAGCTTACAAGTTATACCAAGTTGAGTTTGGTCACCATGATGATGAAATCAGAGAGTGTTCTTAATGGAGATAGACATGGAGTTTGAGGTAATATGATAAGTGAAATACATGGAAGTGTATGTCTTCAATGTTACCTAATACCTAAGGATGTGAGGTGGTAATGGCTGCTCTGGTTGAGATACGTCTGACTTGTTTGACTAGAAGCTAGAAGAGGTTGTTTGGCTAACCCTAAGTTTGAAAAGGAGAAGTGTTTGGATAACACTCAGATGTAACAAGATGCGTTGAAAAGTTAAGGGTTGTTTGGTTATCCAGTCTAGTCCTTAATGCAATGAAAGTATGGTGGTAGAACCTCAGATGCACTTCTTTGGAAGAGAAGGTGATGAAAACCCCGACTAGAGTGGTTTAGGGTTTCAGAGGATTTGATCTTGAAAGAATCATGACATACAGGAAATCATGGTGGAAGATCATCATACACCGTGGAAAATGGCAATAGCACCTTGGATGCTTAAGATGAAGTTGCATGTGGTTTATGGCCATGCAAGCCAGGAGGTAAAGGACGAACCCCAGTAACCCAATATATCGATATAGAGGACAAAAGAGTCCCTGAGAGGGAATGAGAGCTCAACACTATGGATGTGGTGATAGGTCTTCCCTGGGCCAAAGAAGGTCGAGATACAATATGGATTATGGTAAGTCGCCTTACCTAGATAATATGAGAAAGGAAGAGTTCGGTTAAGGGACAGATCCAGTTGAACTACCCATGAGAAAGATGGTTCAATTACACCATGCAACGAGTTAAAAGGTTCTTAAGTTTGACCTAAAGGTTCACTTCCATAAAGTGGAAGTAGGTACATGAAGAACTCAATGTTAGTATAGTTTATCACCCCTAACTATGGTTAGTATGATCCAGACTAAAGGGTCTGATGAGGGCATGTGTGCTCATTCAGGGTGATATCTAGAGACAGTTCTTGTCCTATGAAAGATGTGACAGTGACCACCATAGCCAGTATTGGGTTTTATATGAAGCTCTGTAAGGGAGGTTGTGTCGGTCACCACTTCAGTAAGGTGATGTTGGTGAAAAGGGCCACATGATGGTTAGAAAAGGACCACATGATGGTTAGAAAAAGGGACCCCAGTGCGTATAGAAGAAGTCACTTTGATTGTGCAAGGGCTGAAAGGAGCCTAGAGACGATGAGAGTCGTGAGCAGATGCAAAGTAGACTGACATACAAGTTACTGTGGGAGAAATGTGACATGAAAATCCGACCCCTCTAAGTTATAACTAAGAGAGCTGAGTCCCCGATACATGGGTCCATTAGAGATGGATGGGTGGAGAAGGCTAGGTTTGACCCTACCCCTCAGGATAGAGTAATGGGATATGTTTCCATGTGTCCAATTCAGAGCACTATGTGAGGTACCATGACCATGTGCTGAGCAATGAACCTAGTGAGCCCCAAGGGAGGCTGACATGGCTTGAGTCACCTGTGCAGTTTATAGACGCCAGGATGAAAGAACTCAGAGAAAAGAATATGTGATGATAAAGGTTCTTTGGAAACGCCATGAGTACGGCAAAGCCACATAGGGGCCAATGATGGACATGGAAGAGTCATATCCTGAATTGTTTGTTTGCTTGCCTGAATTTTGAGGACAAAATTCCTATAAGAGGGGAAGGATGTTACAACCCCAATTTTTGGGTTCAATTAGTGAGAAATGTAATTTCTCATATTAAAGATATTTGAACAAATAATGATATAATTTGCTTCAAATAAATGGATTTTGTTTACAATAGCCTTGATGTTTGTATTGTGGGCTTTATTGGCTATTGGGCCCAATACCAAGGAAATGAAGAAAGGAAAAATTCAATTAATAAAATAGTAAATGAAAATTGAATATTTGAAGAATAGAAAGGGGTAGAAACCTCTAGAAGGAAAATAGATGTAATCCAAGGATGGATTTCGTGCCTTTTGGGTTCCTTGGGTTCCAAGGAGTCCCAAAGTTGCAAAAAGAAGGCAATAAGAAAAGAAAAGTTTAATTAAGTATTTCTTTAATAGGAAAGAGTTTGAAAATAATGTTAAAATGTTAGAAATAAGTGGGAGAAGGTGTAATTAGGAGATCCTTTGTGGAATTTCGTGTTCCAAGGATTCCTAATGATAAAAGGAATACTAATGAGGAAAATAAAAGTGAAATAAAGAGAAATCCTCAAAAAAGAGTTATTTTAATAAGAAATATATTTGATAGTGTGAAATGATGCATGTAGATGCATCTAGAAGGATAATGAGTATCCAATAAAAAAGATTTTGAAATAATAGAGTTTCTTGGGATCCAAGGAGTCCCAATAAAGAGGAAAGAAAGAGAAAATACCAAAATTGTAAAATAAGAGGATAATGTGTTGCATTATTAATGAATTATGAGGTATTGGTAAAAATAAAGTAATTTCGATTAAGGGAAATAGAATTTCGTGCCTAAGGATTGAAAAGCAAGAAATAAAGAGAATATTGGCAAGGATTTTCGAATTTCTACTTATAAAAATAATTGAGGAAATCCAAAGAACAGAGAGAGAGAGAAGGATTGCTTCACCTTGAAGGAAAATTAATCCTTTTTAGAAAGGGACTCTGTGAGTCGTGTATTAGACCTCATATGGCTTCGTTTCTCTTCCATATATAAGGGGATAGAGTTCAAGGTCGAGTTCAGAGGGTTTTTCACGCAACCATCCATCTCTTCTCCTTCTTCTACTTCATATTTTTCGTCAAAACCCTAACTAAGAGAAAACAGTGGGAAGAGGCGTTCACGAGGCGGCTAAAGGGGGGTTGCAAGGATAGCTTGATGGTCTATGGTACAAGGGAGAAGCACCATCGACGTCACCATGCCCAAACCAAGGCGTGGCTATCGCAGCTTGGCTGCACAACCTGCACACGGTCGCAGACACGGCCAGCGCGATCTGCTTCCCGTGGACTCAAGCCGACGACACCCTGAGGTGCGGGGAGGACCGGCGGAGGTCTGGGACCTATCCCCGAAGGCTGTGGAGGGTCCAGGAGTGAGGGACAAGCCACGCAAGGCTGCACGGCGGCGGCTAGGGCGGCTGCGCACCGTCTTCCTGAGGAAGAAGAAGGGTAAAAGGTCCATTGGACCGTTTTACCCCCCCCCCCCCGTCATGAAGAAACAATCGTTTAAGTGAAGGGCAAAATAGACAATTGGTTATAAACTCAATCGGGCGCGTTGCATGGATATTGATGACGTGGCAGCCTCGGATTGGCTGGAAAGGTATTTTCTTTATAAAATCATAACTCCTAATTGATAACTCTGATTAAGACATGTAATATATGAATTTTGATCATAAGAACACAAGGAATCCAATAAAATAGTTTTGTAGCCTGAATCTAATCATAGTTCGAAAAGTAGTGTAAATTATCATCTTTAATGAATTAAAGATTAAGAAACCCTATTTTGATATGATTAATGTGTTTAATAGGGTTTAATGGATCTTTAGAGTTGATATTAATCTGGTAAATGTAAAAAGGAACATTGAGTTCAAAAAGGAAGAACTTTGCATGTGATTAGTCTAATTTAGGGTTTATGTGCTTAAATATGCATGAAATTTGAAAAGGGCATAAAGTTATCATCTTTAATGATTTAATTAGGGAAAAACCCTTAGATTGATGATAAATGGACTTAATGACGTAATTCAAGTTGATATTAACCTGTTGTTAATAGAAATGAGAATAGGATCTAAAAAGATGATCTTTTTATATATTTGGTTTAATTTAGGGTTTCGTGTATGATTATGCACTAATGAGCTTGAAAACCCTAATTTAGATGAATATGTCTTTTAATTGGTTTAATTGTGTAAATCCACGAATAAAATAGAGAAGTGATGATCCTGAGCCAATTTGAGCATAAAAGATCCTTAATATGGATAATTTGAGTAATTAGGGTTTTTATGAGTGGAAAAGTTGTTTTAGGGTTTGTTGATCTAAAAAGGATAAAGTTTGAGAAATTGATCTAAGAAACCCTAATGCATCCTAATGAGACTTAGAAACCTTAGAAAGGTGTCCCAAGTCAATAAGGAGTTGTTTGGGATATGCTTGTGACAATTAGACATTATACGTGTTTTCAGGATCAATGTTTGCTTGATTGATTGGCTTGCTTGATTGGACATCTAGTTGGATTTGGATAAATTGTTGCTTGAGATCTCCAATACAGGTATGTGGTTACTTATGAATAACCGCTTAGTTTTCCGATGGTTTCTCGGACGTTTAATCGCATTGAATGCAACTAAACTGCTTGGATGTTCATACTGCAATTATAAAGTGACTATGACTATCACTTAAGGTATTTGCCTATAAACTCAGATCCTGGTTCTCTCTGTGGCATAATAGCTAACCTAGTACATGGCTGCCTATGGGTAGGTCCATCAGGTTAGAGAAAGGCCTTGTACATGGCTACCTATTGGGTAGGTCCATCAGGTCTATGGATGACCTAGTACATGGCTACCTATTGGGTAGGTCCATCAGGTCTATGGATGACTTAGTACATGGCTACCATGGAGGTAGGACCATCAAGTCACATTGAGTTAGATATTGGGCTACCTTTGGGTAGTGCCATGCGACTCTATTGCCTAAAAGAGAGGTGAAATCTATGTCCACTGCAGGGACATCCCAGAGTTCAAGAATATGTATGGATTGAGTTGTATGGCTTAAAATGTAATCGTGATTGTTAAATGATTAATTGAATGATTATATTGTTAACATAGTTGAACATTATCTGTTTCCTCCACATACCAGCTTCGGCTGACCGATGTTTTGTTTGTCGGCGTTTTAGGTACAATGAAAAGAACAAATAGTAAAATGACACCTTGTGAATTCAAGAATTAAAGAACAAGGAGGAACTAGTTCAGTTGAGGTTAGAAGTTTAGTTGTTCCAATCTCTTCAAAGGTATGCAAAGAAAAATTTTAGTACCATTTTCAATATAGTCTGTTAGAATTTAATAATTGTTTATGGTTATATGTCAAACCTTTGATCCGGGATTAATGGGTGCAACTTCAACCTCTTGGTCTCCCTTAATTGGGGGTTATCAGGAGGTGGGGTCGTAACAGTGGCAAAGCATATGGATGGAAAAAGTATCTTCTAGAGTGAAGTACTTCATGTTGATAGTAGCCCACAGTGCTATACTAAGTTACATCAGAAGAGTAGCAAAGTTCTTGAGTTTGAATGTTGTTTGCGGAAGATGCACCATGGATGATGAATCCACATTGCACAAAATGTGGGATTGTGTACATACTAGACCTATTTAAGAGATAATCACACACACAATTGCTCAATCTGAGTTTTATAAAATGAGATTAATAAAGTGGTTAGAACAAAACATGAAAGTGGATAAATGTCATAACCATTTTTTTATGATCGCCTACTGGTATGTGTGGAAATGTGGGAATGGACATGTATTTGAGAATCAAAAGCAACCCATCGAACACCAAGCCCAATTTATTCTCAAGGAATCTAGCTTGATAGCCATATCTTGGTCGGAGAATGGAGATACAAATAGGGTTTACCGCAATGCTAAATGGAAACACCTGGATCAAGGATCCATGAAATTAAAGATTGATCCATCATGGTGCAAAAGCAAAGCTTCTATTATAGTTGTATGCAAAGATGAAAATGGAAATTGTCAAGGAGGTGTTGGAGATGTAGTTGGAGCAAAAACTATCCTTAAAGCAGGGAACTTATGGCGATTTGTATGGCCATGAAGATCGCAAAAATAGGGATTGTAGAAAGTTTACAATTGAAAGAGATAGTCCAAAGGCCACAAAGATGCTCAACTGAAGGAGGTTTCCCAGGTATGCATTATGTCTCGAAAGTACACAAAATAATGTTTATGTTATGAAACAAGTAACTTTTGCATGTTGAGAGTGTATTCAAGTGGTAGACTCTCTTACTAAACACATATAAAAAACCCATATCAACCACTTTAATTGCACTAGGACCCCAAACAGGATTGATGATTTAATCATGTTAGATTTGTGTAATGGTATTAGTAGTACTATCAAGTTTAATCTCTATTTAAATCTAAATAATTGTTATTCTAGTTTGAATTTACTTACAAGAGAGTAACAAGATGAATAAAAACCTCCCGACTTCACTAAAAAATACATAAGATATTACTCAATAATATAAAAAATTATAATGTAGTAGACTTATTCATTGTTAAAAAATAACCAAGTTTATTACAGATTTTATTTTGGGCTCTATGCATTTAGTCCTCAAAAAGATATTAACAAATGCAAATGTAATTTTTTAAAACCTTGCTATATGTATGTAAATTGGTCCATGTGGCTATTGTCTTTCTAATTAAGTCTATTATAGAATTGGAAGTAGGGTGTCTCTTCTGGATGATGGGTGATGGGTCAGTCAGGGAGCCGAATGTAGGAGGAAGAAATCTTATGAGCTTGGGATTCAAAATCAAACCCACTTGTCTTTACTGCACAGATAGGCACTGGCTGAGCCAACCACCTCGTGGTGGGGCAAAAATGACCATGGTAGTATTGTATATATGACCTCGATACTATTACGTATTTATGTCCACAATATATAGGACATTACTAATTGGACATTGGCAAGTTTTTAAAATATATTATTAATCCATTTACAAAAATTTGGACAAAAAACAAATTACATTAATATGTGAAAAAATGAGGGTGTAGCCGCCACATTATGGACTATCTAATTTCCATATCTGATTAGGATATTATCATATATGCATCGCTATTAATCATTATGTATATATATCATCTATATACATTTGATAAAAGTTTGAGATGACTACCAGTAATGTAAAAGGATACCACGTTATCTTGTCTAAGGCATTCTCCTCTTTCTAATTTCTTCTCTATAGAAGTATCTCATCTCAACTAATATATAGAGTTAATTTATCATTGATTGTGTGGAATAACTTTTGTTGTTACGGGGCACATTAGTATATTCTTATTTAATAAGGTTGATAATTCTAATAATCAAAACACAATATAGAAATTGGGTTATTTGATTTATTTTACTAGTACCAAGTGACAAGTTATCTCTATATACTAGTTAAAAAGCAACTAATATAATAATTTATTAATGAATGATATAGTCACCATGATGACAAATTTATTTAGTAATGTTATCCTATTAAAAACTACTATAGTAATTTTTTATTAATAATTCCAACATAGTAATCTTTGTGCTGAGATAAAACAAAGAAAATACCCCATATACTAGGTTTAAAGTTATAATAAAATACTATTAATATCTTATATAAACTTAATAAGTGTACACATATAAATGTGTAGTTGTTCATAATGCAAGACTTAATATTTCAATAAACCTAGTGACTATCATAGAAGTTGACGTGCACTATGACTAAACTAAAATGTTACATTATACCTTTACAAAACAAATAGTGAACTATGTTATAAAAATATTCTGCAAGGCATGATATATTTTTCTTTATTTTTATTATATTTATGGCGTCATTTCTAGTGTGTCTTATTAATTTTTATTGTATTTATATTACCAAGATACATGAAAAAAACACTATATACTTTTTGTAGAATTTACAAGTGTTGATGCAAAAAACACAATATATAGAATGCCATGTGTAATACACACACACACACACATCTTCAGAAAAATTATGTGTTGGAGGGGAACACATGTCCCTCCTTGCCCACTTGGCTCCGTCAATGCAAACAAGAATTTTTGTGTTATTAAGCATTATATTTTTGTACTTGTGTGATTAAAAACATTTAAAAAAATCCAAACTAACTACACAGACCAATTTTTATTTTAAAACTATATTGGAAAGAGTGATCCTGAAACATCTATATGCACATCAACTATTAGTGATCCGATGATGATAAGAAGAAAATGTATTTCTGAAAATGGCTGACGTAGTTGAATGGTTTAATTTTATATAATATATTTCCGTCATAGCCATGACTTTTTTGCCTCTCAATTTCTTTCCCCCACTCTCTCATCTCTACGATCCTTTATTTGTCTTTTACTCTTTTGTTGGATTTTCTCTCTCCAATTCTTCATTAAATCCATTCTACCTCTCTTAGACTACCTACCAATAACTTCACAATAAATAAGCCTACTCTTTTGGTTCTCATTGGTTAATTAGTTTTTATTACTCTTTTTTCATATTGTATTCTTTTCTATTGTTAATATTTTCTTTATAACTTTCGATATGTCTCACTAAATTTCTCAAACCCTATAACAAATGGTGTAATGAGATCAAAGTTAAATCTAAATTACTATAAATTTGTCAGACCTTTCAAAGAAATTCGGTTAACTACCTTCTCTATATCCAGATATCTGACGAATACTATTCGTGCGAAATTATTTTTCTACTATGACTCATTCACCACTTTGTTTACACGCTCTCTTCCTATCCCCAACAACTTGCTAATTCTCACTCCAATCTTTCTGCCTCCCTTCATCTTGCCTCTCTTCATTCTTAATCCCCACAATAAGAAGCTAACAATGCCGTCCCCAGATCACTCCCCCATTTTCTATCCACTATGTTCTATATTTTTTTATTCATCACCAACTCCACTATTCTTATGCCTCCCTTCTTGGCTAACTACCACCCTAGAACCGATAGTATTCGTTTTTATTTCTCTATTCCACTCTCTATGCTAATGAAAGACAAACGTAGTGAAACATATAACATTTTTGTTGGCCATAACGGTTGCAATCATTGAAAATTATTTTATTATATTGACTCCATGACACACTAGAATTATAATATTTTGATAGAAAAAACTAATTTAAGATGAAAAATCATCTTTTAACCATTTTAATTTAAAATTTACCCCACAATTAAAATGTTATATATATATATATATATATATATATATATATATATATATATATATATACTCAAACACCAAGTTGTATAATATGTAACAAATAAAACATCTGTTTATTATTTTATAACTTTCAAATTTATCTAATATAACATTAACAATTATGAGAAGACACGTGCATGTGCATGTGTGTGTATCTCTCTCTCTCTCTCTCTCTCTCTCTCTCTCTCTCTCTATATATATATATATATATATATATATATATATATATATATATATATATATATATATATATATATAACAACATCGTTTTTCTAAGATACATAAGTAGTGTGTACATCTGAAAAAAAATTGATATGAAGTTTGTATGTATATATATACATAAATAAATAAATTGATATGAAATTCTTTTTCTTGAGCAATTACATAAATAACAACATCATTTTCTCAATATGCATTTATTTTAATAAGTTACTCAAAATAAATTTAATGTATGGAGGTCGATCTTAATTTTTCAAATTCCTAAATAATATATAGTACACTTGATGGTCAATAGTCACAAAACATCTAAATGCTAGAAAATGTAACAATATTTGTTTAGTTCCTAACATAACACCAGTTTCTTTTATCTTAGTAGATGACACTTTACTTGGAGGGAAAATAATTGTCCGTACAAGATATTTAGTGGGATATATTATTTCTTATAAAATATAATATTTAAATTAAAATAAATTAATCAAGAATCATTAACAAAGTCATACTTATGGTATGTATTAACCTAATTAAAATTTTCTTAATAATTATATTTTTTTTATCTGAAAAAGTAATTATAACATAAAAATGCAGTAACCTTATTAACTTCATAGTACATTAAAAAGTTTTATTATTTAGTGAGTAATAAGTAGAATGATCAAAAGTAGGATGAAGCATTCAAACTGATTAAACGTAGTAGACTATTTATATACAATAAAAATATTTGATATAAAATAATGTCACCAAATATGGAGCAAATGAAGTAAAACTCTTCATTCCTTTTAATGAATCAATTATCATCTACCATTAGAAAACTATTATATACTATATAAAATATGAATAGTTTATCAAGAGAAGAAAAACTATGTAAGTGTTAACATTGCATTGACCTATTAGTTGTTCTAGAATGACTTTTGTAAATCACTTACTATTTTTTTTATTGAAGCACATTCCTTTTGAAAAATATAATATTTGCTTTCTACATAGAATTTACGATTTTTATTATAGTATCCACTTTGAGAAATAAAGTTCTTCATATTCTATATAAATAAGTGCTATGAAATACCAACACAATATCTTAGAAGTGAGAAATCCGTCGTTATCTATACACATTAGGCGGAAGGAAAAACATATTAACTCCTTGAAAGAGGTAATTGTTATATTTCAATGTGAACAACAATTCAATTAGAAAATAATAGATAACATTGTATGTGGTACAGTTGCATGTCGTGAAATAAGTTTACATTAATGAGAGTTTAGGAAGTCAAAATTAAACATCTTTATAGTAAAAATAATTGTTTGTTGTTTATGAATTTGAATTATCTTAAGGATTAGTGAATTTTTCTATTTTATGTTGGTCATTCTTTTCTACACATCATTTTATTTAACAAAATGTGCTATTTTCGTATTATACGTGCCCATACGTGTGTCTTTACTAGTATGTTTAAATGAAGCTCTTTATTATTATCCTTGTTAATCAGTAAAGTAGATGTATAAACTTGCGGACTTTGTGAAGACGATTGTAGCATGAAAATGAAAGCACAAATTCGAACTTGCAAAGATGCCATGCCGAATCAGGTCTCCATTGGACGTTTGACTCGCCGAGGGCGAGGGAGACCACCCGGTCCACGCACGGACCACCCGTACCGACGAGGTGCTCTGTGTCACCAAATCATTCCTTCACGTACGTAATTTCGCGTCATCAGCGATTCAGAGCATCATCCATTTCGCGACAAAATAGCTCTAGATTACCGGCGCCCCATGTAACGCACACGCGCCTCCTCGTCCTCCTCCTCCCCTCCATTGTCCAGCACACCTCCTCGTCCTCTCAAATTATCTCCATGCCTTCCCCCACCATTCCCGCCTCGCATTCCTCCCTTCCTCACCCTCTATTCCCGCCCTCATCCCCACCCATCCTCTCCGTCTGCCACCAACGACGAAGCCGAAACCCTACCGCAGACTCATGCTCTGCGGCCATGCGATGCCGCGCGGAATGCCTTCGACCCTCTCCTGCCCGGCCGTCTGGCTGCTCGTGCTGCTCCTGGCCGTGGGGTCCCTCCCTGGCAGGCGATGCGAGGACAAAGGTGGAGGGGGCGGAGGCGCGCTACAAGGTGGCGGGATGAACCAGATCATCTCGTCTGCCGTGTACAAGAAGCTCCAGAACCTCACCAACGTCTTCAGCAAGGAAATGGGCAACCAGCTTGACTACTGCATTAAGGACCGGTATGAAAACACAACAGACGCCTACATTTTGCCTTTGGATTTTATTTACGTATCTTTTTCTTCGTTGGGTTTCTTCTCTGCTGTCTGTAACGACCATCTTGCCACCTCCTTCTCTCCTACACATGCCATTTCGATTTTTCTGATCCTTTTGAAAATTAAATAGATTTTTTTTTTTAAAGTTGATGTTGGCGGGTGGCCGCGTTGCCTTGTTTATATTTGTCTCCAGGGATAATGACTGGAACGAGGCATTCAATTTCTCCTCGGACTTGAGGTTCCTGAGCAACTGTTTCAAGAAGAATGACGGTATGGCCAAAATCACAATTCTTTGCTCTATTTTCTTCCGTATCAACCTACATTCAGGCTGGATTTTCAGCCTGAGATACAATGCGTGTTTTGACCTTGATCATAGAAATAGAGATGGGTAGGTGTAAATTGCCGCCAAAAGTTGCCTGCCGTTGTCTGCGAATTTTTTATAATGCTGCATTAATCATTACTTGTAACGCATTCAGGCCAAAGGGGGTTCTTCCTAACAAAACTTTGATTCTCTTCATTTCTATTCAGGTTTTTTATACCAATGTTCTTATTTCTGATGCTATATCAATTCGCTGACGCAAGTGGAAAGACCTTTGAATATGAAACTAATTATTTAATTTTTAATTGAAGATGACACGCTTTCCACTAACCGTATCTTGATTCATATCTATGTGCTGTTTACGTATAAGCTCTTAGTATCAATATTGGAAATATACTAACATGTATTTACTTATTAGCGCTTAGAATCACTTTTGGCAATCTGTGAACCGGAATTAATTATTAGCACTTAGTATTAATTTTGGCAATCCACTAAAAGAGATGTCACTATCCTCTAGCTAATTGCTTTATTCTGTATCAGGAGACCTTTCAAAACGTCTATGCACCGCAGCAGAAGTGAAGTTCTACTTCACCGGTTTATATGGGGATGGTGTCTCAAACAATTACTTGAGACCTAACAAAAACTGTAACCTGACTTCATGGATTTCTGGATGTGAACCCGGATGGGCATGCCGTGTCGGTGAGGATCAAGAAGTCAATCTTAAAAATTCCAAGGAGCCTCCTGTCAGAACACTCAATTGTCAGCCCTGCTGTGATGGCTTCTTCTGCCCCCATGGGATCACATGCATGATACGTAAGAGAGACTTTGTTCCTGAAATCTCTCGTTTTAAGATAATGGCAACAATTCTGCCTATTAATCATTATGTGGCAAAAATGTTATCTGTTTGATATTTATTTGAGCAATTTAGTTGATCATTTCAATGTTCAAAGGTGAGCTGGCTTCAAAATTTACTTGATGATTGTGTGATATAGGTTCAAGTTTAAATTTAAGAGAGAACAGAAGAAAAAAGATCTGGAATGCTTGGGTAGGTGGCTACCTAGGAAACATAGTGAGATGCTCGTCTATATTTTTGTGTGATCAAACAGAAACTGGGTTTGCAGAAACTTAGTTTTGTGCTTGCACAATGTCAAGACAAGGTAGACTGCACCTTGCTTGACCACCCAGACCTTACAAGCATACGTTTTTTATTATGGATGTTGATTTCCCAGCTCTGTAAATCCACCCTCAAACTAAACCTTGTCGCATTTATGATTTTCTATTACTATACTCAATAGTTAATTGTTCAACTGACTTGTGCGATTCAGCAAAAACTCTTGAAATCCTCTCTTCCTAGATACTCCATTAGACGGATGATGAGAAATGGGGTATAGTTAAGAGATGTGCCCCCTAGTATCAAGCTTCCAACATAGCCCTAGGTTGACTCAGGATAATCATCAATTATCTGGACAAAGCCCTGGGGCTAACTATATGAAGAGAATCGTCTTGGTAAAATTCAACATGGTAAATTCCTAATCTGACTTGGACTGTCCTAAAAATATTAAACTAATACTTAGAGAATCGTTGCAATATGAACTACAATGTACAAAGTAGTCATATTGAATTAGAATACAACAAAAATCCTAATTATGCAGTGTTATCCAACTTCTACATCAACTTATATCTATAGAGTGTGATCTCATCCCTATATTGTCAAACGCTATACTTTGTTTGCGTGGATCCTCGGATCTTTCAGACGTGTTTTTTTGTAACCCCATCATGGTTGGCTCGCGGGGAGACGAGATGAATGGACTTCTCCCGGTTCTTCTTAAAAAAAAAAAGAGTGTGATCTCATCCCAGCTCGTCAACAGAAGCTGATCATGTAAGTTGATGAAGTAGCAACGAGTTAAAACAAATAGGAATAAGGAACTCCACACTACCACTTCTGCATTTGGCATGCATCTTATCCACGATCAAAAGCTAAATTGAAATTTTATCTGATCACTCACAAGAAGAGATTGAGCATTCAGCTACATAACATATATGATCAAGTCATAATGTTTTTTTTTTCATGCTCATGCAGCAATTCACATTACCATGTCTTTCATGAATATACTAAACATATTGAGGTTGACTACTTTGTACGAGATATGATCTGAGCAAAGAAGATCGTCACATCTTACGTAAAGACTGGCGAGAAGATAACAGATCTTCACGGAGCCTCTTTCTCCTCCCTCCTTTGATTATGTGTAACAAGCTAGGAACACACAACGTGTACTCTCTGGCTTGAGGGGGTGTTAAAATAAATGGGCCTAGTCTGGTTGGCCTATAAGTGGTACAACATATATTAGCTTGTTCCCCAAGTTTGTTGTACCTCGGTCCTCTCCTATATATATGTTCTCATGTAACTACGTTTTTCATGTTGAATTAGTCTCTATCATTCCACGGTCTCTTTGCTAATAACATAACATTGTCTCCCCCTTGGGCAAGCTTAATTGCTATGATTTATCACCCATTCGTGTGATCTTGACGATGCCATCCTTTAAAATCTTATCAACAATAAGTCTCACACTATAGCTATGTCTATCAATACCTATATCCTAGTTTTTGTACCCAATGTATCCAATTCTGTACTTCTACCACGGTACCACCTTTCCTCTCAGTTTCCTACAAGCAAGTGATGTTGACTTTTCTAATCATAATTTCCAAAACATTTGAAGGCTTCCCAGTCCAAGAGACAATATACCATTACCCCACTAAGCTTTTTGTCTTGGACTTGAATCTTTGCCTTCTCTGTATATAGAGATGGGAACTGTTACTCATTTTCACCATGTAGGATTGTTGTTGCAGTGGGACCCACTTCTTTAGCCAGACTCGTCCTAGGTGTGAGAACCATTGATTGTTCTTTGACACATTAGAACTGTGATGCATCCATACCCCTTGCTCATTTATCACTACACCAGGTACGAGTGCATCACGTTTCTATGTAGGGACACTCAAAATATATGCAAAGATCCAAGCCATACAAAGTGAAAGTTTTATGACTAGTCGTTGATCTCCTCTCGACCATCCTTCATTTGGGCTTGGAATTGGCTGTTCTTGCAAGCATCGGTGACACAGAACCCATTGTTGTCTCATTTGTGCTTGTGGTACGAGGAAAAAGTTGTCTGAGTAGTATAATTGATGGGCCTAGCTTTACTCAAACCCAATACTAAAGTTTTGTTTATCTTATGTTATTCCTATGTGCAACTTATCCCGGTCCTCCATTACATATAAGACTGCTTGTGTTAGCAAGTTGATTACGAGAGACAGTCTGATTTCACAAAAATAATAAGTTTCAGTGAAAACCATTGTGCAAGACTTCTACTATGTTTCAACTTCGCCAAATGTGGAAGTGGAAGTTTTTCAAAACTTTGAGGAAGTTTCAAGGAAGTTCAAATGCAATCTTCGACAAAGTTCTGATGCCAATTTTGGAAAAAGTAATGCAAACAACTTATGATTGGAAACTCCAAATCATGACTCCCTGGCCTTTAGGTAGTTAGACAAATAAATCATCCATTAAAAATTAGGACCATAGAAATCACAAGCATTGGTTTTTCTGAAAATCTGAAAACATACTGAAAATAAACTAAAATAGTAAAATTAGGTAAACTAGCTATATATAAGGTAGATTTTTACTAGATCTAAGCTGGATCTTACTCGTTCTAAGGTAGATCTAACAATATCGAGGCTAGATCTACTTGGATTTAGCTGAATACTATAAAATCCGGCTAATATATAGCTGCTTCAGATCCGAACAACAGTTAATTTAGAAAAAAGTAGAAAGAGACTTGAGAGTTTAGAGAGAAATGAGAGAATGGAGAGAAACCTGTAGAGAATCAGTAGATAGTTACCCAGCACTTCAGTAAGCAACATTGATTTTTCCAAAGTTCAAGGCTCTCAAAGGCTTAAACTCAAAGGCTCCGGCTTCCGAGATCTCCAAGGCTCCAAGTCTCAACTGTTCAGTAATTCTGAATGTGGGAATCCAACTTACGAGTTACGACACTCCCATGCAAAAAGTTTAACTGCAGGCCATTTCAGTAGAGTTCGTCTGGGCCCACACCCACTTTGGCTCGACTTTGCCAACTTTGTCTAAAACTTGAAAACTGCATCGACATTTGGAGAAAAATACTGCAGTGCTGGGCGAACTTTATCGAAATCCAGCGAATGTCTGCTCGGCATTGAGACAAACCTGAAGTATATGAACATTGACTTGTCTCAAAAATGATAAAATCGGCAAACCACACAACTTCGACGTAGTTTGCATCAATGGAAAAGTGTGCCATATTTCAAAAGGAGATAGCCCCAAAACATTTGAATTGACACTTAAGCAGCTATTGATTTTTAGCTTTCCATCTAAATGTCAGTCATGCGAGCCTAGTTAGTTGACAATCATGCTAACATGCAAACTTTAATTTGACTAATATGATTATCCGTTGGAGCGCATGAATGAAGAAAAGCTTTCAGTTCTCAGTGAGGATACCCCCATCATACCAGGACTAAATAGCCTTCTCTTATATACAAACAAAAAATGGATAGGTTAATCATACTTAAAAGCGAAGAGTTTAAGTAACATTGAAGTTATAGAAGAAGTATGATATTCTTTTAGCATAGAAACTTAAGGATTACATTTATTTAAGCACTAACTGTTTATTTTTGTAGTTCATTTAAGATTATATGACTGGTCAGACTTTTACTTGGTATCACTCTATCTTCCTCAAAATATGTTGAAAATTTTTGGCTTGTTGTTCTTCAAATCATGCAAATTTCTTTTGTTTTCATTTTGTAAGATAATTAAATAACATCCCTGACCTTTTTTTTTGCATCTGTATATGAAGCTTGTCCTTTAGGGGCATATTGTCCACGTGCCTCTCTCAATAAGACAACTGGTCTTTGTGCTCCGTAAGCAGTTTCTTCATTTACCATCACTCTCTGAAATATTTAATATGAGTTGTTTAACTTGAAAAAGTCTCTAAGTGAATGTATCACAACTTGCAGGTACAACTATCAGCTACCACCAGGACGGCCAAATCATACATGTGGAGGAGCAGATATGTGGGCAGACATTGGTAGCAGCGGGGAAATTTTCTGTCCTGCTGGGTACTACTGTCCTAGCACTATAGAAAAGCGCCCTTGTGAAGCTGGGTATTTATTCAATCCTTGCCCACTATCTTCATCTACTTGCTGACTTTATGTTTTCTGATATCATACTTCTTGATGATCACGTGTTTGTTATTGTCATGACCTACTGATATGTGCCTCCCACATGTTTGTTGGTGTCTTCTAGTGTCATTTTTAACTATTTCCTATCAGACAATGGCATAAGTGCAGATCACCTTCCCCCACTCAAACTTCTGCGCTTCTCACCCTTGGACTATCCTTACCTCCCTTCTCCTTCCTCCACCCTCCTTTTAGGCGGGAGAGGTTGGAGATGAGAGTAGTCGTGCAGCAGGCCTACATTGTGGCACATAGAGAGTCCCTTTGAGCATGTGGGAGCCAGAAAGAAAGTGCATCGTCGTCTTCCAATCATATCATTCTCTTTGAATCCCTTTGAGCCCTAGATTGAGGAATTTACATATGAGAAAATGTAGAATCCTTCTAGTCTCCTCAAAGTTGAGTGAATTGCATTGTAAATATATGTAGGGGCTGATAGTTTAATTAGTTAAAATATGACATGTATATAATTGGTATTGTTGGTTTGAGCCCTACTATGCATGACACCCCTACATCGAAGCCCCCATCCCCCACCTTTCAGATCTCAATGACTATCTTTATTATAGTTGGGCACCCAGGAAGTGTTTTTGCCTCTGGACACACCTTTCATGCTTACCACTCAGCTGCAACTCTTCAGTTTCTAAATGCATGAATGATTTGACTTGAAAGCATGGCTCTAAAGCTACGTGGTGCACACACAGAGAGGGTATCAAGTAGAGTATATGCGGTATGCAGGAGTATATGTGTTTTTGGATTCTTCTAATATATTAAGTATATGGATATGTGTATAACTATATCTATAGTTATAGTTATAGTTATAGACACGTATATAATATTATAGTTACATAAAAAATTGGGCTGGTGAATTTAAGTCACTTGGCCGATATAGTTAGCCCGAATTATAAAACACTAAGCTAGATGCGTCCTATGCTCAACACTCACCCTCATCACCCGAATCCTCCCCCAACAAGGGTAACACAACCAATAACAACTTCCTCCATGACTAGTAATATCCGCCACCACCATGAGTAGAAGCAAGCGCTGCTATGACGGTGACTAGCAGGTGTAGCGTCCCCCATGATGACAAACAACAAATTTAGTAGTCACTAAGATGGCTAGAGCAAGTGTAGTTGCTGCCATGGTCGGTAGGAGGTGTCGCCGCCACAATGGTGAACAACAGGTGTAGCCGCCGCCATGGCCAACTACAGATGCATTTGAGGCGATAGCCAACCATAGTAGGTGGCTAGGTGCTGCCACCGCAATGGCCAATAGTAGCTACTAGGTTGACGGTGCTGCTCTCCCCCTCCTCTTCTCCTGCCTCCTCCCTCCAAAAATGACGCCTATGCGCCCACATAGGTAGGTAGGTGACTGCTTAACGAGCCACTTACCTATATGTGGTGCAAAAGGCTAGTCAAACCGAGTATGGGACTACACAAACTATTTTTTTGAACACTGGTAGAAAGTATTCAAAACTTGATTTAATAAACAATGTCTATCGATCATCCGCTTAGGTCTGCCAAAGTAATGTTTGAAATTGTAAACGTGACCGGGTCCAACTTGGAAAAAATTGGGTTCGGGTTTGAGCATTGTCAATTTGGTTTGATAAATTCTGATAAATCAGGTTTTGGTAGGTGTTCACTTCAGTATGTGTTTTCAATTTTTATTAATTTTCACTTTAAATTCTTCATAATATAGTTCTTTTAAGAAAATGAATATCTTTATCTGAATATTTACTGAATATGTTTTTGAATAAGTATACAAAATAATGGAATATGGCTCATTTCCGGCTTTCCCAATATAGAACCAGGTCAAATTCCTTGGTTAGCAGTCGATCTAGGTTCGAGTCATTTTGAGTTGGATAATTTTACATTAGCCTAGATGCAAAATTCACTAAGAACCCCTTTTCTGACACCAATATGTCCACTATGCGATCAACATTATATGCAACAGAAGCACTTGAAGTACTAAAGAAGTAGCTATAAAAATTTGTATTGGTTGGACCATTGTTCAGAAAATGGTATATAGTGTACGGGAGTATATGCAGCTTCAAATTTAATAATGAATGAATTATATAAGATCATAAAACCATATATGAGCAATGTAGAATATGCAATCATATATATACGAATATAAACAAATTAATATTTATAATTATATGTTTATATATGTATATATATCCGGATGTGTATTATGTACATATATTGAACATTATATTAACATCTATGCACGTGCTTGAG